>JAOTOL010001658.1:3445000-3590000 GCA_034440575.1 Imbricaverruca yamaguchii
CGCCGCCGTGTCTCGGTATGCCCCCCACCGTGGCCCCGGTCGTGTCTCGGTACGCCCCCCGCCGTGGTCCCGGCCGTGTCTCGGTATGACCCGCCGCCGTGTCTCGGTACGCCCCCCGCCGTGGTCCCGGCCGTGCCCGGGACACGCCGCCGTGTCTTGGTATAACCCGCCGCCGTGTCTCGGTATGCCCCCATCGTGGCCCCGGCCGTGTCTCGGTACGCCCCCCGCCGTGGTCCCGGCCGTGCCCGGGACACGCCGGCTGGCGCGCCGGCGGGCCGGCCGCCGTGTCGATCGGCTCGGCTAGGCCGGCTGGCCATTGGGCGGCACGGCGCACGCCCGGCCAGCTGCCGGCCGACCGACGGCGGCCGCCGACAGCGTCGACAGCGTCGGCAGCAGTGAGACGACCGTGCGGCAGCGCCTGCCGCCGTCATCGCCGCCAGCTCTCAGGTAGGCTCGTCACAGACCAACGGCCGCCAGCTCCCAGGTAGGCTCGTCACACACCAACGGCCGCCAGCTCTCAGGTAGGCTCGTCACACACCAACGGCCGCCAGCTCACACACAGCACGCAATCGACGGTGCTGTCAAGGTGACATTATGTGTGGGTACTTAGTAAGGATATTTCATGGCCCCATCCCCCCTTTCAGCTCCCTCAGGTTACTTCTATCCAGGCTCGCACCACCTTAACATTGGTGTGATATTAAAACATACATTGTATTCAGGGGTGTAGGATCCTATTCAGTTGGGAGGGCTCCAGCCCCCCCCCACACATGCAGCTCAGCCTTCGACTTAGCAGCCCTCCCCTCCCCAAAACAACTTTGGAAGTCAAGCCCATGAAAACAATCATACATTCATGTCGAGTACGACATACGTGTTCAACCTAAGTAAATGTAAGATTGCCAAAAATATGAGTGGTGACGATATTCTTGCGGTTCGTCTTAGTATTATATAGCACTGCTGGTGACTGTTTTCTTTCTTAAATTGAAATTGTGCAAGCAATCGTATTTTAAGTTTTGTCAAGACGATAATCGCACTGCTCATTTATCACTGATCGTAGTGTGGAATTTGCTATGACGGCCACATGCTGTTTCCTGTCGTACTGCTTTTAATCCGTTCTGATCCACGGAAACTTGAAGTAACATATATGTTACTTATATATATATGAATAACGTAAAAACAATAATGAAATTAGGCACAATGCGAAGCGAAGGGGGAAGAAGTCGTTTCGGCACTAAATGGTTTCTCCATATTCGGTAGCAAGTTTCACTGGCCATTTCCTGCATATCTTGTCTCCAGATAGGCTAAGTTCATGGAAAACTTGAAAAAAGAAAGTAATATTTATCAAATTAATGTTTTTGTTTAGGATGGCAAAGCAGAGTGTCCCAAATCCGAGGAGAAATTGCCATTTGGGGGTACCCAAGGTTGATCAACCTGGGGCCAACACTCAGCCCCGGACTGATCTTGCGATCCTATGACCCTGATGGCACTATATTCTTGTTCTGCGTGCACGATCGGTGGCCATTGTAGTGGTTGTGGCGGTGGGTTGAAGACAGCGAGCCATAGACATAGACTAAGAGTGTGCTAAAGACCTAGACTAAGAGCGCGCTACAGATATAGACTAAGAGCGCGCTACAGACATAGACTAAGAGCGCGCTACAGACATAGACTAAGAGCATGCTGCAGAGATAGACTAAGAGCGCGCTGTAGACATAGACTAAGAGCGCGTCGACTGTTCAGGTTAAGTCCGGTCCGTTTGGTGGACATTGCAGTCACTCGACAGTTACAGCGGTTGCCGGTGAACAGATGCATTTGAACCGCCAGTCGGATCGAACTCTCGTGTGGCCGCCTGTATTTGTGTGAGCTTGTCTAAAATTCCAGCTTCGGACGAAATTACTGCGCTGTCGAACACAAAGAGGAACATTTATTCACAAGCGCAAACATGAAACAAAGAACTGCACCAGAATGTGTGTGTGTGCTCGAAAAAAGTGTCACCCCCCTCCCCCTCCTTTACTCCCCAAGGGGGGGGGGGGGGAAAATTCCAAACACCCCCCCCCCCCCCCCCCAAAAAAAAAAAAAAAAAAAAACAGACACAGCATTGTCTGTGAATTCGTATGCACCTTACCATCCATTCCGTACAAAGGTCAGGTGAAGGACCTTTAAATGACAATCACCTGATTGGAGTGAGCTTTTACCAATATATGTACTGTTCCAACTTGATGTAACGCCAGGATACGAAGTTAGAAGCTTGGGAGTTAAAATATGTTTCAATACATCAATCCTCCTTTGAGACATTTTATATTTTAAAATAATATGACAGAGGTATTTAAGTTTAAGCTTGTTTCAAGGACCTGAGGGTTGGAAATAATGGATATGATATTCAAATATAGACCAGAATGTGCTCTTATTCACCACAGGATAAGCGGAAATGAATGAATAAGCTGTGATGTGCGCTTTTGGGTGCCGTGGCTAGGCAATGCAGCAATTCTGTCCCGGTGTCTTTTATGAAGAGAGCTCGGACATTGGTTTTGAAGTCTGATCTTGGCGCGATCCGGCTCACCTTGCCCTGTCATTTTATTGCCATAAATGTGCATGCATTCAGTTGTTATCTCTTGACAAGTGATGCCGGAACAAAACAAGTTTGGCCTTTATTTGTCATTTTAGGGAACATAGGCCGATGCCCGCATATTGACGTACCTACTATGACCCATGATGATCTTAGCATCGGTCAAAATGCAACATGCTTCTGAACACTTGCTGTTTCCGTTGAATGTTTGTGTGATATGTTGTCCTGATTGTGGAAGGGCTTTCTAACGGTGCATTCGATTGCATCCCAGCATAATGAGCTCGGCATTAGCAGAGATGATTTCAAGAGCTCGGCGAACATGGACCCGACGGGCTGCTGGGTCTGGTTAGGGTTTGACTCAGAAATGTGTAGACGAATCTGTACTTGCAAGGAAATCCAGCCATACCGTTCCAGCACAATTTGTGCACATCAATCACCTAATTTGTGCTGCATTCATCGGTGAGAAGTTCGCTTTTGGGTGTGTCATCATAACTGCTACTTGAAATGGTGTGATATGTATTCAATCTTTTTCACCAAGTACACACATATTTGTAAATACACGCGAATTAGCGCGAAAGACAGACCAAACAGACCTTAGCTCTATGCTCCTGTAGCAGACCACAATTCTGCAATGCCATACACATAACACACCATCAGCACGAGGCACCTGCGCTGACGCCACACTGAACCCCCCCCCCCACCAGACCCGCCCACAAGACAGGCTCGCCCACCGACCCCATATTTGTCTTTTCGATTTGATGCGAATCTGCGTATGGACAAAATATTTTTGAAGGCAGCTACCACTCTACCACTTTCACCAGCGCTGTTGTCATAGTAGTGAAAGAGGATGCCGATTTGATTGGAGGGTGGTAAAATCGTAATTCATGATATATGTCTGCGTTTAGAAGAGTAGCGTTCGCGCAGGAGTATGCAATGAACAATTCACAACAAAAGTGCACGTGTGTTTGGAACGACAACCGTAATTGCAAGCTGGTGATTATGTGTCGAAGTGCGCGCCCCTGTGTTGGGAGTGCGTGATTCTGTGCTGGGAATGTGTGATTCTGTGTTGGGGGCACGTGATTCAGTGTTGGGTGCTGATGATTATGTGCTGGGAATGCGTGATTCTGTGTTGGGAGTGCGTGATCCTGTGCCGGGAGTGCGTGATTCTGTGTTGGGAGTGCGTGATCCTGTGTTGGGAGTGCGTGATCCTGTGCCGGGAGTGCGTGACTGTGCTGGAAGCGCGTGATTCTGTGTTGGAATCTGGTGATTTTGTGTTGGTAGTGCGATAAAGATCGACGTTTGAGTTGAGACCCGCTTACTTGAAGATTCACGTCCAGTATGTTGCCAATTTTAGAGCCAGCAGAATGGGGCTGGCTCTAAAACGTCAAGTTTATGGCTCTAAAACGCCGATTTTGGAGCCCATCCAGCCTCCGGCGGAGGTTGCTGTTGAATAATTGTGGTAAGCTGCACGAATATATACCGAAATCAATTTATCGGAAGTTTCTATTATATTACTCCTATTATTCTTCCAACTTCTAGAATTCGGTCAAGTCCCATCAGACTTTGTTGAAAATTGGTCGGAAAAATTATCTCAGAAATGCATATATTTCCACTTTGTTTTTCATGCATTAAAAATTCGTGCATGCATCCACAGACAAAGCAATGCATTGTACGCTGACGTGACTTGTCTGATGTTCGGAACACACCCATCCCCTATACAGTAGTACCTGTTGTCGTCTTCGGTATGTCAAAATTAATACGGTGAGCTTTAACCCGCTCTTTCCGGTCAAATCCTCACACCCCGTCTCGGGGGAGGTTGAAGACCCCCTTCTAAAATCCACACTGAGCATCGCACGAAAACGAAAGAAAGAGGTGTCATCGGAAAGCGCTTGACGAGTAGGGTTCGGGTCCACCCCCCAAAACAATTTTCCCCCAAAAGTGACGTCACCAGGGGGCTAGATTTTCACGACTTTTCACGACTCATTATGTTTTTGACTCTGGGGAGTTCATTTTGGGAGATATATGAAAAATAATTGTTTGGGATGAGAAAAGGACAGCGAAATCGACCAGGGCTATATTTTTTTGGCCCACCAAAAATAAACATTTCATTTTGTGAAATTAAAAAACTTTGAGTTTTCAAGTTTTCTTTAATTTTCCTTTTCCGATGGGTAGAGCTGACCGAGAAACGTTGCTGGAAGTCAACCTGCCCTGATAAAAAATACTTACTTTTGCGAGAACCCTATATTTGAACTGCAAGTTAGCAAATACTCAAAAGTTATATGTAGTCAAAAATGAACAAAAAAATCCACTGGTACGTTTTGTTGCATCCGTAAAGATAAGCAAACGCCGAAAGTTTCATTTTAAAAATCTGTACCCGTTAAAACGTGACGACTGGTTGTACTTTTCTGGAGGTGACCTCACTTGACCTTGACTAACTCGTTGACCCTAGCTGACCTGACCTAAAAATTTTAAATCAGCATGTCGAATTGATGTGGGAAAAGGTATGCCAAATTTGGTTCCGCTGCCGCTCGCCGTTCGTCCGCTATTCGCGAAAAACCTGAGGGGGCGGTTGAAGACCCACCCCTTCGAGACGGGACAGGTTAATGACTGGGCTAAACATGAGAGCCACTGCTGCTCACGGCCCACGAGCATAGCCGAATACAGCCCTCGACCCACGGTATCGACCTACTACGGCTGCCGGCCTCGGGTATCGGCCACTGCAGATCCCGACCTCGGGTATCGGCCACTGCAAGTCCCGGCCACGGGTATCGGCCACTGCAGATCCTGACCACGGGTATCGGCCACTGCAGGTCTCGGCCACGGATATCGGCCACTGCAATCCCCGGCCACGGGTATCGGCCACTGCAGGTCCTGACCACGGGTATCGGCCACTGCAGGTCCCGGCCACTGGTATCGGCCACTGCAGGTCCTGAACCACGGGTATCGGCCACTGCAGGTCCTGACCACGGGTATCGGCCACTATGACTCCCGGTTTGTGAGTGTTCCATCACATTCATCGCGGAGTCAAGCATTACTCCACGGAGTCTGGCATTATAGTACGGAGTAAAACATTACACCCACGGAGTCAATTATTACCTTGCGTAGCATTCAAGCGGCCTGAAACGCCCTTATCGATTGTTGACTTGTTGCTCCGAGCCAACACCCAGCAGTCTGGCTGTGTCGTGCTCCGAGCAAAACAAGATTGAGTCACTCTAAACGGAAAGCCCAACCTGATCAGATCCGCCAGACGATCAGTCAGTAGTCAGCTTTTTCTGATCGGCGGACTATGTCATCCGGATCAGGGTTGATCGGTTTCTTTCCCCAAGTGATTATGATACAGCCAGCTTTAATCGGCTTTTACGCGGAGCTCCTTTGCGATAAAAACAATTAGCGGAGATCGAGAGTATCGGATAGATTGCTTCCATGAAAAGCGTAATGGTCGATGATAAAAACACAAGATGTCCTCTGTATTCCCCTTCGGGTGAACACCATCTGCTTTAGCCTAGCCATGTGTGCTGAAGAAGCAAAAAAACTACTTTGCATTTCATGCAGATTCAAAGGCGATGCAAAATCTACAAAGATGTACTCGTGCATTTTATGATAGTTGGAGTTCCAAGACGCAATGTTTACGATGTACTAAAGGGCGTAGAAGAGAGGAGAGGTGCTAAACACATGGGGAAGGAAGCCCCGCTGCCAAAACGACTGAAACACGAAAAAGAATGCTGGTGGAGGTGATGAAGCGATTGCGGGTGTGTCCCAGCACAACTTACCTTTCCGAAAAACCAGGGTGGAGTCAGCCTCTTGTTTCCGAGGTTCTAAGAGAAGCTGGTCCCGCAGACAGGAAGAACCAAAGGTAATTTAGGCGACACACAAGTAAAAGAAGTCATATAAAATCGTGATAAGCCTACTCTCCCGTGAACCTTCTCTGGCCGAGGCCGAGCGCCAAGTCGTAACAGACGACAAAGCCTGCTTCAACTGTACTGGGAGCGAGATTCCGGGCAACGTGGGATTTCTTCACTAGGTTTCACAGTGATGTCCCAGATGAAGTGGGGTTATGGCCAAGAGGGAAGTTCTCGCGGAAAATTATCCTTTTCATGGTCAGACGCGTCCGCGAGGTAAATAAGCCAGCGTCTTCCAAGTACATGGCCACGGTCGATGAGACGCTCTACTCTACGAAAAGTGTGTCAAGGCCAGCTTGGCTAGACTTTGGGCTTCCCAGTCTCAGACGGAGTCTATATTCTGGAGCCAGACCTTGTCACGGCCCACTACGCTGGCGAAATCATCCGACTCTTCGAGAAGTTGAAAATAAACTACGTGAACAAGTCAGACAATCCACTCAAGTGCCTTCAGATTCGGCCAATCGAAGCCATGTGGAGTATCCTGAAGCAAGCTGTGTACAAATGCACTAGAGGGCAGTCTGAGCGCCAACTGACCTTGTGAGTGCAGATTAACTACTAGATCGCTATCAGATCTCTGGACTCAGAGGTGCCGCGATAAAGAGTGTGGACTTTCCGCGCGCATGCGCCTAGCCAACACCAGGGGCGCTTCGGCACCAGTGCACTAAAGATTCGAAATATAGTGTCTCAGGTGTTCTTTGACGTCCATATCCCAACATTAGAGAATGTTACGTCGCATTGAACAATTTTCACGGATTTCAAGTAATCCCCAGTTAGTTTAAACATTCTAATATTCGTGAAGTGATGCGCATTAGGGGAAGCTGGATAGCACTGCCTTCTGGGTGACATCGGCCATGTCCCTCCCGGGCAAAATGTAAACTAAAAAAGCTCAGCTGACTGTCTTTTCCGCTGCTATATGATCAACATGGTCGATGCGCCCTAAAGCCAGCCTGTCTTTTCCGTTGAAGGTCGCGCGTGAGAATCACATCAAAGGTGAATTTCTGGAATTATCTGGTTTTCTATGAGTAATATTGCATTAGCCATTATTGGTATGCTGTAATGCGAACACACAGTGCTTATCGAGGTATGTAGGTCTCAAGGAAGCCTGACTATGAATCCAAACCTGTTCATGAGCATTATTTTAGGTTCTAGAATTAAGAGCAAACACATTTTTGGCACAAATACGCCAATTATACAATCGTTCCATTGTCATATAATATTAAAGCAATCAGCGTGATGTCGCCCACGTTAACGGGACCGCATCGCACCAGGTATCGAAATAGAGGGGGCACTTGGGCATGTGGCCATCCAGTAGGTTCCAATGCCACACCTCCGCCACTCGCTTAGCATATTTTTCAGCCAAACGCGCCTCTCTCCACGGAATTGGTACGTGACCGCTACAGACGAAAGCGTCTCGTGAGATGAAAATACTCCCATCCGGTATGCACCATTGCACTCACCCACCCTCCCTGAGCTCAACAGATGTATGGCCGAAGGCCTTCCTTCAGGGACCTTCATAGTGCCCATTCGAGGAAATGACACCCCTCCAGACGATTACTGCATGCTCGTAATCACTTTCTGAGGGAAAAATGACCCCAAATTCAATTGTCTTCATTAAAGACGGTAAAGAACGATAAAGCTGACTGGACCTAAGGTAAATAACCTTGACCTAAATTAAATTTTCGAGCGAGCGGAATTGTTCGCCTTGATGAAAAATGTCATGGCCAGTTTTGTGCTGACGTTTTGCAACTAATTAGAATAACGGCACTTGGAAGATTTTGAAACATTGCCCTCTTTGACTCGTTACAGGTCAATGACCTTTCACGATCTTATCCTGAAAGTTGTTCGATATATACAAAGCAAATACATAGAAAGGTGCAACAGTTTCGTGTTTCTGCTTCTACTCATTCGTCCGCCATCCCGGACAAAAACCCTGAGGAGATGAGGGGGGTCGAGAGCCCCCTGCCGGTTCGACTAAAGTTAAAATATTTGCGCAATGGGGTTCCATATCGTGATAATTAAGACCTAAATTTAATGGCTTTGATGCACTTCATGTAAAAGTGAATTGATACCTGTGTGAATTTCATCGGCCATCCAGTGCTATGTGTCAGTAAATGTGCCATATTTTACTTACGACGAGTCGCAATTCGGAAACATTCCTTCAAGCTTTCGTTGGTACCAAGTAGACTGCATGGCCCCAGGAAAGGTTGCATGGCTCCAAATGGATAACAACAACTTCGGTAGATACATGGGAGGTATCACCCTTGGACCACTGCAGGTTACTGCAAATTTCCGTTAAAAATGCCTTGCAAAACATGACATAGCATACTATTTTGTTGCCCAAATATCGGAGTCGGAAATTCTTTCTTGTTGGAAAACACCAAAATGTCCACGGTACGCATCAGCATATAAAACACCGGCATATCCTTTCTTTTTAAGATTTTTTTTCTCACCCAGTTAACTTCAGTTCTTCCTTGGGTGGGTTTATGAGTCAGGGCTCTGTTACTAAGCACAGCTTGTTGCGTGAACCCTGGCCTCATCCCCCGATCAATGAATTCCAGTTCAACGGTAGAATTTTGACGGAAAGTTTAACGTGCCGTCAATGCACCGACACGGCCGCCCGGTAGCTCATCCCTGACCTTATCTGGTCAGCTGCTAACTGACCCTCTCAGTCGGGGGGTAAACGCGAGCGCGTGAAGCGACTCGAACCCTGTGTTGCCAGGACAGGGGAGACCAGTGCAGCCCAGCGATCTAACCAACTGAGCTACTGGGGCGGCATCCCGTACAGTGTTCTACGAAAACCACGAAAAGGCTTAGTTGGTCGGGGACACTCGGCTTCCTCTACAGGTATTGTGGACACAACACATTTTTTGTAGCTGCAATAACAGCTTTTTCTAAATTCACACTGCTAAGCGCACTCTACAGTATCAATTCCAGCATCAAGTAACAGGACCACAATGGTAACACCAAGCTTACACTATGGAACAAGTTTGATGGCGACTTTCTATCTGATTTTGTTTCCACAAAGATCACATGCATTTAAACTTTTATCAGGGCGTGCAGAAGTGGTATTCCTAGAAATATATACATATATATATATATATATATATATATATATATATATATGCATGCCTTACCAGGAATTGAAAACACTTTCGGGTGGACCGCATCATCTTTTTTTTTTAGTTTCAGACATTCGGTAGTGTGGGATTCCGGGGCAGAGGAGCAGGTGTCCCCGGATCCGGATGGGTTGCAACATTAACTCGATGGGCGCAGCATGCAGAGAAACGACTTCAGGATGGCGCTTGCCCTTTCCCCTTAACAACTCTGATTTGGTTTATTCGTACCTGCAAGCGCACAAACCCATAGAAAATCACACTCACGCAATTTCCGTGCCGCGAGCTATCGTGGTCTCATGGCATATTCGGAGCATATCGACTGTTGTAAGGAACCACCAATGAAGCATACTGGCAGTTCAAAGGAACCACCAATGCAGAGTGCAGAGTATCGATCACAGTGACGCTGTGGAAAGGCCTGGGTGGCGGAGAACATGTCTGCTTTGCCTGCAGGGGTAATTATCACCAATTTATCTTCGCATATTGCAAGGGGCGGGGATGGCCGAGTGGTTAAGGTGTCGGGCTATGGGTACCAAAGGTCCCGGGTTCGACTCTAGCGCCACTCAGGACATTTCCAAATCCCGCGGCCCACCGGCGAAACAGTGTGAGCGGCGCCATTAGCCGTGAATGTGCATAAAGTGTGTCGTGAACCAACCAATAAACAAACTTCGCATATTTCAAATCGATTGCATTAAAACAAAGCGAAATTCACGCAACAACTACAGGGCTACATGTTTGGACTGGCATCGATAAAAATGTGAGGAACTCAATCCGTCAGCAACATAAGTACGGGAGGAGACAGCTATGTTTGTGGTCATCATTTCCCCATCAGCATAAAGTCTCGGACCGAAGCTTGGTGGGTGCTTAAGGTTTTTGATTCTGAACTATCACTTCGCGTGAGGAAACAGCGTGCATTGGTCTACTACAGCGCAGCTCACTGTCGAACCCTTCCCCCAGCCATTGACGTGACTTGCTGAAGTAAGCCGCTTATTGAACAAAATAGTATTTCAGCAAAACCTGAACAGCTGATACGTGATTCACTTCATTCTCTCTTCGTGCTTTTTCTTGTGCCATGCATTTCACTGCAGGCCCATAACGTTGTCTTCTTGCAAGCACCATTTCTTCTTTCATCATCTTTGCAACATCTTGTTTTGGTTTCGTCTAGCCGGCTCTGAATCGAACCAGCCTGCCAACTTTTGTCAGTCATTAGTCTGATCAACATACACAAACGCTCCGCTTCACTTCCAGTATGAGATGGAGTTTGCGCTCCCGCCGTCAGCAGTACCGGGATCACCAACACTGGCTCAGCGATGCTAGTACACGCTGCGGTGCGGATACGATGCGCATGTGCAAACCCTCACATCCAGGCAGATGATCCCTCCTCTCTCATATGCGTCATGATGGTAGGACACCAGCCGACATCACCACACGGTGGCAGACTGGCAAAATTCACCCACACACACACACACGATGGTAGGACAAGGACACGGATTTCAGTGTTCATGCTGCTAGCACCAGGTCGCACAGCAGTGGTAAAATGCGCCAACCCGCTCTTGAAGAGCAAGCCACTGAACGGTTCAGCAGATGCTATACCACAGCGATGCCCAGCTGTCTTATGTTCTGCGCTAAACAATGTCAGAATGCTTCGCAATGGCGAACATTCCTATCGCGACGGCGTCTCGATAAACAAGGCGAAGGCTCCTGCGTGAGCCACTAGTGGGAGAAGCTCTGCGTAATCACAAACAAATCCAGCGCATCAGATTGGTGAGGGGAGTGCACTCGAGCGTCCTGGAGGACCGCCGCATCTCTATCGGGGGTGGGGGTGGGGGTGGGGTACATGCCCCAGTTGCGCACCCTGGATCTGCCACTGGCACCAGGCTGCCGACCGCCACACAGTTGGCGGGACCATTACCGCAGACGAGCGCGACTAGCGTTTAATTAGAACTAGAGTGCGAACTCTTTCCACGCTGAATCCCGGCGACGTCCACCGGGCTCGCCGCTGTTGGAGTCGACAGTTTCGGGTGGGCGCTTCCGCACATTTGCCGCTAATGCGGCGGTGGAACTGTGCGGCCTGGTCGGACGGGTGATGCACGACGTGGCCGCTCAACTAATGATGGCATATTGCACGAGTAGGCTCGGGCGTGGAGCCGCGGCAGCTCAGTCGGCAGGGGTTGGAGCTTGGTCGTAGGATCGTGGGTTCGAGTCCCACAAACGGCGGGATTATCGAGTCAACCGCGAGCAGGCCACGTGAGAGGTCGGCAACACTGTGATCCAGCAGTCGAATGCGTCGCGAAATAATTTCAAGTGCTAACCTACCTAGGGTGCCCGACCTAGAGTCAGAGGCCACCAGCTGCTGTCCATCACCGGTCCGGACCTCGAGTCAGAGGCCTCCAGCTGCTGTCCGTTACTGGTCTGGACCTCGAGTCAGAGGCCACCAGCTGCTGTTTGTCAGCGGTACTGACCTCGAGTCAGAGGCCACCAGCTTCTGTTTGTCACCGGCACAAACCTCGAGTCACTGCCAGTCATTATGGAAAGCGTAGCCAATGCTGCCAGACCAGCCTCAGTGGTGTAGAAATACTCTATGGCCGTCTGCTCCTCAGGGCTAAACATTGATCAGTGGACACTGTACTTTCACCCGGATGCCGAGCCTCCGATGTCATTCACTTTCTTCAGGAGAAAGCTCATTCTAACGGTGGTACTGTCACCGTACCTATCGTTCCTGTCAAAGTGGCCGATATTGTTACTTTTGCTTTTGCCTGGAGTTCGATAGCGTGGTTATTTGCCTATGGTCTGTCCAATGTTACTTGACCCACACGTTGCCCGCCTCAAAAGCGCCCTTTGGGTAGATTTGAACCTGTCGACCTAAAGCATACTGACGTAAATGTCACACCGTTCGCAAAAGCACTTATCCGTTCTGGTTGCGACACATCGAAAACAGGCAGCGAATTTCAGCGAACTTGTGTTGGGTCAACAAGTTCGTGCTCTGTAACGCACTGGTTCGTGAAGGTTCGTGAAGGTTCAACAGGTTCGTGAAACAGTTCAAGTACTGCTTCTCGGGAATTGGCAAGAACATGGTATACAGGCATATCCTCCTTTGAGTGGGGACATCTGCCTGTCTAGCCGTAGAGCCGTCCAGAATGATCGCACCATACAAAGAGCTTCGGAATGCTACAATGCTTGTTACTGATAAATGTGACTTATATGACTGTTGTGACAGCAAAGACACATGCACAGTGCACAAAATATCGAACTATGCAAAGGTGTTGGTTGCGACGAGTTTGTTCGTGACCATGTTTCACCTCGGTGGTGAAGCGGCGTTGGGGTTGAAAGTTAATTTCGGATCAACCCCAGTGCCGTTGAGCTAACAAAAAACGTTATTTTCTTCTCAGGAATTGTGCAGCATAGAAACTTCCTCAGTTCAGCGTTTAAACCTCGTCAGTGGAAGAGGGGATGTTGCAACTCTTGACAAGATTTTTCATCTGTGTTTTGTCCCGACCACGGAAACACTGCTCGTTAGCTGGCAGGCGATTGGCGTAGCTTGTGGGGCATCCTTTGCCGGGCTGATAGTATTCAGAATTGAAGGTGACATATCAGTTCACTGATCAATAACAATTTAACAGAGAACATATCATATCGTTATTGGTCTAACTGTCAGCAGGTGGAGTCATTCATTTCCGCCACATGGCAAGTGTTCGATGTGATGGGTGACAACTGACAACTGAAACAAGTTATTTTCACGTGCCATTCATCTATCCAAGGTTATTCGAGGTCGCTGAACAAACTTGATCTCAGATGACCTTTTGCGGACCGGGGAGCTCGAGTTTGGAGTCCATGTTCGCCCATAGGTATGATGAAATATTGTCGTCCGATGCCATGTATGAGGTTTTCAAATCGAGGTGAGCGCTTGGACCTCACCTGACCCTTGATGTATATGCCAAGATGTAATGCGTTGCACATCGTTGGTAGCCCACAATACTGGGAGAACAGCTGGTTGTCATATGAATCATGCATTTCTAATCGTTTTGACACAGTGAACGACATAGCTTGAAAATTGTTAATTGTTGCGAAGCATTGGCCGTTAAAGTGGAGAGGACTCCAGCGACCCAAAACAAGACAACTGGGTGCCAGTCTCCAGGTCGTGCCTTGTGCTACAAGTCGGTTTTTGTTCTATTTCACGAGTAGTCTGGGTTTGGAAATATGATAGGGGTCTCAATGAGCAGCCTGCACTGTGGAAGGCTGTAAAATGCCGGAAGGAGGCAAGTGTTAAAATGTATACAGCCCTCAGAGGAAACTTTCAATTCCATCCCTCATTTTGGCTCTGAAGGGATTAATCCATTCACTCGACTCTGGGGAAATTAATAAAAGCGGGAATATCTTTTCTATGAAAGCACCATGCCTGACAGCGTCTTCATGCCTGATTACGCCTGAGTACAATGCGTCGCTACAGTTATTCCAAAGCAAACTGAAAAGGATGTGAGTGGAAATGTAGTATTTCTTGCCTGACTGGCTCTCAGCACATTAAGCACAGATCACGTTATCACCTTACCCACATGACATCACGTGTAAGAAGCCGCTCCAAACAATTAGGACAAACGGCGGATAATATTACATTCACAGCTTGTCGAATAGGGTGATTTGCATCATCTAGCAATTTTGTTTTGCTTCGCAGTCAAATGAAGAAAATCAGAGGGTCCTTGGAATTAATAGTTCTCCAATGGTACTTTGTATGTTGCTATTATGTCCTCAGCCAGGTATCTTTCTGAGGTTAAATCGGAATATTTCCTGTCACATGCTTACAGAAGTTGTCGATAATTTTGGCGTGGAATCACAGCCGGGTTACGTAGTAAAGTACCGACCAAGTGATACTGAATCACCCTGGTATCTGCCATAAATTAGAAACAACCTATTCAGATGTAATGAACCACGAAGTGAGCATGTAGGGAGAGGGCATCCGAAATCACACGATGACATCATTCCGCCAAATGCAACTGAACTTCAAGAAACGGTAAAGTAGGCACGCGCTCAAAATCAAGTTCTCCACACCACAGCATTAGTGATAGCATTTGAGATGCTGAACAGCAACGAAGCACTGAAATAACTTGTTGTCAAAACATCAAAATGTTTCGTCCTGTTGCTCCCGATATATTCAGTTGTAGTCATTCGCACAAATATTTACGCGCGCACTGTTTGTTGTGTGTCAAGTTGCTACCACTAAACTTGAATCGTTCAAAAAGGTCTATCTGTCCGACAGCCAGGAATGGGAAGCTTTGGTTCCTACGACTGGACAGCAGTTGGGCTCGGAGCCGCGCTCGGCGTGGTCAGCAGACGCCAGTCCGACAAAAGAAGCGCTTCCCTCGCTGTATTTCGCACACCGAGTGCTCCCTTCCACACGCCATGCCAGGTTATTTAAAATTCAGATGAGCACCGTGGCCAGGAAACACTTGTCTTTTTACGCTCGCATACCTTTTCCACCGTTCTAGTGGCGTTTATGTGGTATCGTTAGGGCCGCTCACTCTTCTCTCCTAATTTATCGAATGTCGTCCGGCGAGGCGTGTCTTTGAGCCGGCCGACTTGAGAGGCCGTCTCATCTGGACGCACCAGCTGATGGTCGCCAGTTGGCAGCGGCTGCCGCATCGATCGGCCCGCACTGGCCCGTTTTCAGAGGCAGCAATCAGTCGCGCGAGCTTGATACGCGGATTCGCCGTGACACTCGCAAAGGCGTCTCCGTCGCGTGGAGCCGTTTCGAGGTGCCGGCGACACGGGAGGCGGCGCGCAGTGCCGAGCAGCCGGGCGGAGATGGGAGGAGAGCCGCTGCAGCTGCCCAGCTGCTGCTCGGACAGAGACAGTCGCGTGTCTGACGGGCTTCGATTGCTGCCATTAGTCGGTGGTGGCCAACTCGGCCAGGCCATTCGCGGGAGGGCGGGGTGCGGCCTGAGTCGTCGGTCGATGCCGGTCGACGTCTGTCGCTCCCAAGTCGCGCCTGTCGACGCCTGTCGCTCCCCAGTCGCGCCTGTCGACGCCTGTCGCTTCCCAGTCGCGCCTGTCGACGCCTGTCGCTCTCCGGTCGCGCCTATCGACGCCTGTCCCTCCCCAGTCGCGCCTGTCGACGCCTGTCGCTCCCCAGTCACGCCTGTCGACGCCTGTCGCTCCTCAATCGCGCCTGTCGTTAGCCAGTAGCGGCTGTCGTTAGCCAGTAGCGGCTGTCGTTAGCCAGTAGCGACTGTCGTTAGCCAGTAGCGGCTGTCGTTAGCCAGTAGCGGCTGTCGTTAGCCAGTAGCGACTGTCGTTAGCCAGTAGCGACTGTCGTTAGCCAGTAGCGGCTGTCGTTAGCCAGTAGCGGCTGTCGCACCAGCTTCGTAACTGGCGCGCCGGCCTGGTCCGCCACCTTTGCCACGGCTAAAAACCGCACTCTCTCCGGACTGGAACATTGTGTTATGTAGACCAGGGTCGACTGGTTTTACGATAGTATATGCTGCCGACATTGATATATTATGGCTGCGCACTTGCTGTTTTTCCTGCAATCTAGATGAATAGGTTTATTTGTGAGAACTGGCAGGGAACAACAACAGCATTGTGAAACTTCGCCAACCCCACTGACCCGAGTTCCAGATGAACCCACTCCTGTGGTTGGTGCGAGGAAATTGCTGGTTTGTAGGAACTTGCAAATAGCATGGTTACGAAACCACGGGTGCGCATCAGCAGAAAAGACGGCGTGAGCACCTCTGACAACAGACGCCACAGAAGCGCAGAAATCCGCCGATGCAATGAACAGCAGCATGGGCGGAGTAAAACTCAACAATCAAACCATTGGTCTTGTGGTGATGTGATCATGTGGTCAAACACACAATGTCCATCTTGACGCATGTTCTATAGCAGGGCTGTGCAGATGTGAAGAGGGCAGACGCGTGTGCATTTCACTTCATGTATCTAAGGTGTCCATATTTATCCATATCAGTCATAACGGTTTTTCTCCCAGCTTGTGGTAATTTTATCAGCTTCGTGTTAATTGTTTTGCTTTGTACCGGAGTGAATGTATTTGCAGTCTTGAAATCTGTTTAGTGTTCAAATCCATGCGTTGTGCTGTATTATGTCAGCTCCAAAACCTTTTCTCGCCTTAATTGAATTGAAGATATCGTCGAAGACAAGAAAGCCTAGGAACCGATTGTTTCGTTCCCACCAGAACATGTATGCAAGATTTTACAACTATACAATGTTTTGCTTTGAAATAAATTTTCCCTACAAATTATTCCATTAAGGTACAAATTTCCATCTCGAATCTAAATGTTCTTTTTACGGAAATATCCAGGGTAGCTTGCGATCGGATGCATATTATCCACATATTGTAACAGATGATGGTGGCGAAAATCTGGAGACAAAGCAATTCCAGGAAGAATTGCTTCATTTCGGGCGGTTTATCTCGTGTAATCTGGATCGACATGATGAATTGCACGCCAGTCCGCTGAATGGATCTTAATTCACATGCGGTCTTCCCCAGGCATCCCGAAAACATATGTTGTCGTCACTTTATCTCTATGTATATTGGTTAGCTTGGCCTATAGGCCAAGTCAACCATTATAAGTTAACGGCAATAGGTGATTCCCGTCTTGACGCCTATAACAGTGACTACTACCCACTATAATTAGCATAGATGAACAGAATATACTTCAATGCCAGGGAGGAGCACAATAAAAATTGCACATCCCTCCACTCAGGACTTTTCTGCAAATGTAAATCATATCCGGACCAACCTCCAGTGTGCGTGCTGGCTCATCATACTGCGCCTCCGATGCCATTGATTTCCTACTTAGATTCGGTTATAGCCAATCAGAAGATGTTATTTGCTAAGTGCCAATGTTAGCGAGGGAATCCTGCACTGTACGAAGCGGTCAGAAATGGAACCATGCAGAAATTGCTCCATCTGCGAGAGGGTCCGCGCGTAATTTTGGTCCGGAGCGCCAGTTGGTATTGCACAGGTTCATCAAGTACCACCGCATGTTGTAGCTTCATCATTGATCTCGGCCGTTGCTGCCAACTTCGTTAACTATGCAGAGAAGTTTGTAATTACCGGAGAAGGCCTTGAGGAAAATGAGACCCGACGTTGGAAGTCGCGCTTATAATATTATTAGGCCCGCACTGCGGAAAACGTACAGCGTGGGCCCAGTCTGAAGAGAATTCGCCAGGATGTGGCTGGAGTGGAGAGCCAGAGAAAGCTGACGAGTGTTCATCATTCGCCCACCAGTAGGATGCTGTTGCACATAGCTCAATGTGTAGCACCACATACGACAGAGGCGCGACCGTGCTTTTGGCTTACCGTGGCACTGCGTGAGGGTCCACCGGGCAGCCCGTGCTATGTCTGCCACACCAGAATTCTGGGCCCATATTATGGCTGCCACTGTACACAGGTCATTGATATTCCACCGCTGCTGTCCCCCGGCCGCGCCGCCTAGATGACATTCTCGGGGCAAAAAACAACTTATCGACACAGCTTGACGTAGATGATTGAGCTCATCCCATGTACACCCGGGAATAATTAACGCAATTTGAATGTAGTAACCATTTGCACTCTGCAGTGTAAGTGGCCCCTATAGAGTATAATATACTAGCCACTTTATAGACTATAAAGTGGCCCCTTCCAGATTGATGCAAGCCATTGCACATCAAGCTCAGCGCAAACTGCAGATGGCTTGAATTGATCTTGGCCATTAGCTGCGCATGTCATGGAAGTAGAATAACGGGTCGGCGGATCTGCGCATGACGTTATGCAATACAACGTATATTTCATATCCTTACTTGGAATTGATGCTGCAGGCGGTCGGGCTGAAGCTGCCGTCATCAACATCCATCTTTCGTCAAATGTTTAACTTTGGCATACCATGATCAATCGACAGCCGATTTGAAGTATAGTGGTCGGGTAACATGCAATCCATCTCATGGCAAACAATACGGCCCTATGATAAAATAGCGCCGAGAGTGTCAGCGCTTTAAATGAAAAGCGAACGTGGCCAATTGCCTTCAATAGGCGACGGATATTTATTGAATATTTTCACTCAAGATGGAGGTGTTACCAGCGTTATTTATGAAATGTTTTCCCAAGTTTTGAACATCAAAGCTTGCATATTACAATCACCACATGCTTTCACTTGACGCCTTTTCAATAGTTCTGTGGCGAACCCAAGCTAATATTTCGCACATCCTCCGTTATCATCTCGCCTTTGATCAGAGAAGACGTCACTGGCGGCGGTCCCCTTTGTCTCCACGATGGTCGATTCCGTTAGCGGGTGGTCGGGAATTCCTCTTCTGTTTCGCGGCTTGACAGATTTCCGCTGATGAAAATAACAAAAGAGCGGCGGAAAAGAATAATAGCCGAATGGCCGAGGTCTGATAAATGTCTGCGCTGTTTCAGAGTGCGCTCGGTGCTGTGCAGAGTCCAAGTCGTCCAGTGTGCCGTCCGCCTCGAACGGTGCTACACTGTGGGCCAGCTGAGACGGTGCGTGCTGCCAGACCACGCCGGACCCGACGCCGCCGAACGCGCCGTGTTGCCAGGCGACGTCGCCAAACGTGCTGTGTTGCCAGGCGACGTTACTGAACGTGCCGTGTTGCCAGGCGACGTCGCCGAACGTGCCGTGTTGCCAGGCGACGTCGCCGAACGCGCCGTGTTGCTAGGCGACGCCCGACCCCTGCCGCCAAACGTGCCGTGTTGCCAGGCGACGTCGCCGAACGTGCTGCGTTGTCGGCGGCTCCACCGGGCTCCGGCCGGCGCGAGTGTTGTCTCCGGGTGCCGCTACCGGACTCGGCAGGCACGTGTGTTGTCTCCGGGTACCGCCGTCCGACCCGGTCGGCGCCAGTGTTGTCTCCAGGTGCCACCGTTCATGCTGTGGCTAGGCGGTGTATCCGTGCTGCGGTCAGCGGGCCAGTGAGTGCGACAGTGTGCGCAGTGAAGGCGCGCGCGCGCCTCGGCGATGGAGAGACGCGACGGGCCGGCCGGCCGGCCGGCGCGCCCCAGCGTCTGCGTGCGCTGCTGCCAGCACCTGTGCGGCACCGTCTTCTCCAGCGTCGGCATCTGCCTCATCATCCTCGGCTACATCGTGATGGGCGCGTTCGTGTTCATGCACGTGGAGGGCGGCGCCGAGGCGGAGCAGCTGGGCCGGGCGGCGGCCACGCGCGCCGCCGTAGACGAGACGGTGGCGGAGGCGCGACTGCGCGCAGTGGAGAAACTCTGGGACATCACGGTGGCCCTGAACGTGCTGCACAAAACCAACTGGACCAGCCTCACCTCGCGGCAGCTGCAGAAGTTCCAGGCAGAACTCATGCAGGCGGCGCAGTACAACAACACCGAGCCGGTGCAACAGCGCTGGGGTTTCTGCGGCTCGTTTTTGTACTCACTGACCGTCATAACCACCATAGGTAAGTTCGGGATGAATGGATTATAAGCTTGCAGACCAACTGTTTTGGGATACAGCTGAAAGTCTTAAGGCATGGTGGTAAGAAATGGCTGGATTTGTGCAAGATCGATATATTCATTAATATTCCTTTTCTCACTTGCTAACATCAGGTATGATAGCTATTTTTCTCCAAATGCTACCTACCACTTGCACTATTTGGGCTCGTCCTTTAAACCTCGGGGAAGTAGGCCGATGAATATCATCAACATATAAAAACGTTGCCGTCGTGACCAACCAATGCAATTATAAGAAGATTCGGAACAGAATATAGCAATCGGAGGTTGCGTCGGCCACCGGCAAATATTCGTGTTCAGACTTGGAGTCGGGATATGGATGGTGTTTGCTTTAAAAAAAACCTTGGATATGCCAAGGGTCAGTAGGTCAATATCGTTATAGCTGCAAGGGGCCCAGAGCTTCGGAATCTTCGTTAGCAGTGCTAATTTTACCTTTGTGCTCCAATCCATTTTTATTTCGAGCACATACTGAGAACAGATGACACCCAATCGCCACTCAATGCCATTATTGCCACTCAATGGCACCTAATGGTGGTATTCACATGACATATGTGGGGCTGTCTTGATAGCTCAGAAGACGCATTTGGTAGATGATGAAATTTGCATGTTATTCGCACCACATACTTACGACAATATAGCATTAGAATATATCAACATCACGCTTACAATATCATTGTGTTGCGTTCGAAGGAAGCCATGTGAACACCATACCAAAATATGATTATGTGCGACGAGAGGAAAAGAAGTACCAATATATGTATTCACAAAGCGTATCTCAAATGTATCCAAATGTGCTCTGATGCTTCGTCGAAGCGGCTTGTGCAAAGGATGGACCACGGTTTCGTTCTCTGTTCTCAAGGAAACTGTATTGACATCTTTGAGAACCTCAAAGCATCAGGAACTTCTGATACCAGAACTCACGTGCCCTCTTGTCTAAGCTATCATAATCGGGCTCTAGAATCTCTCCGAAGATGTTCCAAATCTATGCCGGCGTCAAAACACATCCAAACATGTGAGTTGTCAGCCAAAAGCTGTATCATCCATCTATGTAAACAAGACCCAGTTTGGACACGTCTGGGAGCCTTAGCATTATGATGGAGATTTGTCCGACCACACGTTGCATTTTCCGTGTTCGGGACAAACTTAATCATCGGCCGGGCTCATGCAATACGGACCCCAAGACGTCGACCACCCTTTGTGCGAATCCTATTATTTCGTGGCCACATAACCATGTCTAAGCTGCCGCAGCCAGCTCTGTGGGCCGTAGTCATCTGCTACATTACAGCACGTGCTGCTACAGCCAGCACGTGATCCTCAGACCTTCGAGGACGCTTCGCAACACTTGCGGCTTCTGCAACGGCCATTTGAATGGAATTACTGCAAGGTGGGCTCAAGAGGAGCCGCGCGTGAGTTTCAGTCTAATTTCCTCGTTCTGTCCTGATGGTCGCTGCGGAAACCGGTGTCTCGGCTGTTTCCGGCTGCTTGCGAGAAATTGGCGGGGTATCGCACCACACGGACCGCCGCCTTATAAGGTATTCATCCCTCTACAGCCACCGCAACACCACGTAGGCAGCGTCAATAGAGCAACACAGACAGCAACACAAACAACATAGAAGCAACACAGACAAAACCCAAAAGAACAAAGACAAAACAAAAACATACATCAATTGACAGGGCGAGGTCGGGGTGATGATATTTAATGAGGCGAGATCATCCTCATATGCATCCACAGACACATTTATACTGCTACGTGACGACACACACTTCCTTACGCGCTCAGCACAGATCTCCCTCAACGAGGACGTTCACCCATGACGACAGTTAGTTAATTATTAGGGTTTCAGGGCGCATCGACTGCATTGGTCATGTGGCGCCCACGACGGTAAAGGCTGCTCGAAACACCGCCCTGGCGGTAATGTGGCTAATGCCGCTCTATTAATCCAGCACCATTGCAACCCTGACTGCCCTCTAAGTGCTCATCATGAGTCGGGTCCGGATGGTGTGAACGTTGCCGCCGAAAACCACTCACGCGCCAACTGGCATCAACTCTGACGCTCCACGTGAACCGTAACGCTCATGAACTCCAACGCCCCACACACTTGGCGGCGAAGTCACTTAAGCGCTGTTGGCAGGCGCTGACTACACTGGCCGTGACCTGTGTGACTGGCGCGACCCCAGATGGTTACCAATAATGTTCGGAATAACAACTGAGGGCGGCCTTTGAGCCAGCTCAGCGTGCTCCTCTAGCAACACGACTCAACCCAGATGTATTACGTATGCCAGGGCAATGAAGATAGCGCAAACTGTGTGCAAACAAAGTGCAAAATATGTGCATGACAACGATAACCGGAGGGTTTGTTCTCTTACGGCCTTCATGGAAGACTATACTCACATACATGACCCAAATTAACTCTTTGAGCTTCATCATACTCCAGGTAGTTTATGAAATATCATCTGCGTAGACAAGGTCCCAGGAATTATCATCCAATGTGACGCAACCGGCGATTTCGTGCACATATGCGGCCGAAAGCCGACAATATATCGAGAACTAGTATTATGAATTATTGCACCGGCTGCGAGCGGTTCAAAACAATGCAGCCTACTGGATATTGTTGACCAGAATGTGGCAAGTTGATAAATACGAAATAAGGCAACCGCATAAATACAGCGTAAGCAACCCACCCGGTCAATTGAAGCCATTGCAAAGCCGAACAAAAGTACGGTTAAAGAAATCGATCGATATATTTTGGACACAAAAACACACGTAATCAACATCTGCTCAGCCGTCGAATGGCACGCGCCTCTATTTTTAGCACGCCGAGCCCCCTCCCCCGACGAGCGGCGCAGTTGTGCAGCGAGCCGTGACGGCCGCCGGCCGGCCAGCAGCGCGCATTGACCTGTCACTCGGCAATCATAGGGCGGATTTGACGTGAGCGTCGCGGCGCGTCGATCGTCCGCAGCCGGCGATAAACCGGCCATCAGACGGCGCGAGACCGCCGGCCGGCTATCCCGGCTGGCACCTGCCACCGCCAGATTGTGTGACATTCGCCGGCCTGTCCAATCTCGGCGCGGCGGCGGCGATTCGCCGTCGGTGTGTTGCTGCCGGCGCCGATCCGCCGGCCGCTCTCCGCGCCGGCGTATTTCCGACGGCGCGTCGGGCCGCGCTATTCGGCGCCGCGCCGACGTCCGGGTCGGCGGCAGACGGCATTGGCACGTGAGCCGGTAATCGAATGCGCGAATTCGGCTCTCCGTCACTCGACTCTTCACCGCCGGCGAGGTGCGGCCGGAACAGCCTCCGTGCCCGAACTGTGTCACGTGTTGTTGCTGGTCGCAGTGGACTGGTGCAGCCGTTAGTGGCGGGCCGGCACAGCCGGTGAATGGAACGGCAGCAATAGTTTCGCCGACGGGTTGCGAGAGAAATAATGTTGCGCCTTAGTTGCGCTGTTGCCGACTCTCTGCCATCTGATAACATTTCCAAGGTGTGTGTGCGTGTGGAAACACGCGAAGTTCCGCGAATAAATATGTCGTGTGCAGTTTAACCCAGAAAGTTCCGGGGTGATAATATCATGTTGTTTCAAAAACCAACTTTAGTGCTAAACCACTTGCAGCAAACAACCTTAGTATTCAAATCGTGCGGCATTTTATATTTCAACTGAACTAGGAAGGTCGGCTAAAATACAGACACCCTACCTGGGAGTTCGACTCTCGGGTGGACATCTCGCCTATTCGGCAACCGCTCGAGCGAAATATCCTATATCGACGTACCGGAGGTGGTCGCAACAGGCAGTCGCGGAAATGGCAGGGTCGACTGAAGCTGTAATTACGTTCCGAGCTTCGGTAGTCCCGCCATACCTCCACTGTTCGCACTGTGTTAGGAGACTGGTCGGAAGATCAGGATCTCATTACGTGATGGGTGCAATCATATGCAAATTGCTTGGCCTTTGGCGGGAAGTCGCTCATCAGTAGCACGTCTTGGGCCGGGCTAACTTCTTCAAGAAGGAAGCCTCCTTCCACTTCTTGGTGATGACACATGGTATTGTCGAGATAGCATGCCCTCGGAGATCGACAAACACACTGTGATCAATTCGGTTTGTACGTAATATGAACAGCTCTGTGACACAGACTCATCATGCGTAGAAGCGTATTTTGATGATCCCTACCCCGAGAACACAGTGACACTCGAAACACCCCAGTATCCGTATAGCCTTACGAATATGGTCATCATTTGAACAAGCCAGTTTCTTTGTGCCTGCTGCATGAATTGGATACGCACATACCCATACAGCCGTTGTGGGGCAAGTATTGCGCACTATGTGCTCAGTGCCCACCCTCTGTGGCTTATTTTTCATCAAGCGCATGCAATATCACAAGCAATTATTTGCCGGCATAAAAGTGAAAATAAACAGCTTAAATTCAGCTATTTATAGTAGATTACGTATTTGAATCGCAAAATGTCGCGGCATATTACACAGGATTTGCATACTTTAATTTGTTTCCAACATTTTGACAGCACTACTTGTACAAATTGCCTTGGATGGTATTCTTCTTGAAGAGAATTCAAAATCAAATTAAGGCTGCAAAGATTGATAGATATGACGACGAGAATGGTCGTCAATGTAGTAGCAATGGGAACTTTGCACTTCCAAAAGCGAAACCAATCTGCAATAGTTCATGAATTTCTGCATGCGAACATAAATATCCGCCCTAGATGCTCATGCAAAGTTCCATAAAAAACGACTGTCCAGTTTCGGGTATATATATATATATATATATATATTACATATGTATATATACATATAGCTATACATTGGTACATATGTATGTGTGTGTGAGTATATATTGTATGCTGGTGTGTGTGAGTGTATGTGCATGTGTATGCAAGAATTTACTTCTTCCAAATTGAACACGCATGGCCAATTGAGGCCGTGCTTTCGGAATATATCTAACTTGTTATGTAGTATAGTTTAAAAGGAATGCAACTTAAGCAATGACCTTTTAACCTGACTTCTACTTTGCAAAATATTTACATCAGACATACCTCAAGGAACATAACAACGTCTGATTTTGCCAATCACATGCTTAAGCACGGCTTCACTTAAGAGGAATGCATACTTCTACTAAAAGCCAATTGAAGCGTGCCCGATGTGGTACAAATTCACGTGCACTTGAATCAGTGTCCGGTCTGAAAAAAGTAACTACCTAGAGTTGCATTGTGCGGGTGGAACAAGGTGCCTCACATATATGATGGATTTCTGTGATTTGTTTTTGTATTTAGCAGGGGCAACGTGCCATCCGCTAGAGATGAACCTACCTTAAGGAAAGGGCTACGTTAAACCGGCTTACGTGACATCCGATGCAAGCAAACAAGCAAGAGAGAAAAGATGAGAGGCACTCATGCCACACTCACGCCTGCCAGAATTGATTTTTTGCAAACAATTTGCAAAGTGAACACGTCGCCCATCAGCGAATGACACGGAAGCTATCACCTCTCGCCCTTCTTCAGTATGCAGTAAGAGTCACGCATTCACACAGCTCACACATATTCGGCTTACCTATTAGACAATAGATACGGGATAGATCTAGAAACACGGATATCAAGCAATACAACGCAGATGTTTGGACGCTTTGTGATAACATCGATAGTTCAGTGGCAATTGAAATATGTGTATTCCAACATGCCTTTGTGCTTTGTACCGAAGTATATGGGCAGGGGGCCAGCGGCGTTGATTTCTGAAAAATAAAACATTGGAGAAGGAGAAGTACATGGAAGCAACAGACGGGCCCAACTTGATTGAGGGCCCAACCCATAGGGTTCTATGTTGAAAGTTGAAATTATTGGGGAAGAGCAAGCATTGGTGGGAGGGGGTCAAGACCCCTCAAAATATACAAATCGACGCCCAGGCAGGTGGTATTGGTTTATGTTTGCAGACATTAGAGGGTCACGTTCCCATCCCCATCAATGGCCAGTTCGTCTCTCCGCCCAATCTTCCGGACTTTGCATTCGATCCCATGGTGCCGACCCCCTTAACGAGATGGAGCCTCCCATCTAATGTAGCCAACGCTCCCTCATCAGCGAACTCCATAACACGTCATTTCGTGTCCAAACTGCATCGGCTGATCGCATTCAGTGTCATGGCCAGACATCGGATACAAATTATCCAGCCGATGATTCAACTTAGCAGCCAGAATTTCAGTTGACACCAAGCGTGGCGACGACATCGCTCAGAGTGTTGGTGCACTGGTCTGCTGTCGACTGCAGACCTGATCGCACAGCCCGATGTCTTGAAGAAGGGCACAACGCTCGGAGAGAGGGCGAATATCGTGCCATCTGGTTTGCTTGTGCATGAAATCTAGTTGTGTCGGAGAATGATAAACACTTCCATATGGCAGCCAAGAGTCACCCCAGGGACAAGTTGGATTTAAAAAAATGAGGGGAGGGAGCTCCCACCGAACGCTAACTTACCCCATTCGTATACATCATTTCAGTAGCACTGCTGAAGTCGTTGTGCTGCCAACCAAGAACTCGACTATCGCTGTACTAATGCGCGGTACCGCGGACCCAGACAAGGTCCGTGTCCGGGGATAGTAGCCCAGGGGTAAGTTGCTCGTCTCACAATCGAAAGGTTGTGGGTTCGAGTCTCACCTGTCGCTACTATTCGCCCGCGACCAATCGGCGTGAGAGATTGGCGACGCTACATGACTCAACGGTCAATGTGTCGTGAAACCGATAACCAACCAACCGAGGTCCGCCTCAATTGACAAGTATACCACCTGAATCGGGAAGTTTAGCAGAATGCATTTAATTAGAATTGCTCACGGATCTCATTGTCAGGTTCACGAGATTACGTTTGTGGAGGTGGGAGAATGGACGCGGCGATGAAAAGAATGTGAAAGGTATGTTTTATAAAAAATGTATTCCCAATAAAAAAGAACTCATCGACGTAGATTGTGTATGAGACAACTCTACAACTCTGCTTCACCTCTGTCAAAGAGTAACTAACGCATTCATTTTACGTCAGCATTTTATTGAACTATCGGGGGGGGCGGAGCAATTTTTGAGAGTCGTGCCGGATCATAAAGGTCTTTTGCGCCGCCTTTAAACAAGTGTGTTGTGCAAGAAGCATAGTACATTTACGTTAAGGGAGTTTTACGTTATAGTAGATGTGACGTTATGCTGCTGTGTGCGGGGGCTGGGTGGGGACATCCCCCGGATGTTTAAATGATTGTTAGTTTTACTTTACTCCTCCGCAAGATAATTTGTAGCTAGGTGGAGAAAGTGTGATGAAAAAGTTGATTTTTCCAGTGTTGATTTTACCGCGCGGACTAGGAGACAATTGTCAACACCGCCAATCGCGTCGGACGCCGCCTGTTCTTTTTTTTTTTTTTTTTTTAATTTTATATATAAATTGAATCCGAGTTGTTGTTGGGGTGGCTTGAGGAAACAGGGTTCTATTGCTAAGCAGAGCTTGTTGCGTGAACCCTGGCCCCACCACCAGATCCATGAACTTCAGTTCAACGGCAGAATTTAGACCGAAAGTTTAACGTGCCGCCAATGCACCGACACGGCCGCCCGGTAGCTTGTCCCCGGCCTTATCGGGCCAGCTACCAACTGACACTCCCGGCCGGGGGCTAAATGCGAGCGCGCGAAGCGACTCGAACCCTGTGTTGCCAGGACAGGGGAGACCAGTGCAGGCCAGCGCTCTAACCACCTGAGCTACCGGAGCCTGTTAGTTGTGATAGCGGGTTAGTAGAAGCATGCTTTCATGCAGGGTTGTCAGTGAGGATAGTACAGTGTTTGGCAATTCGGCTCATCTACGTCCGCTGTACCTCAGGGTAACCGTTTTGAGTTATGAATTTCAATGCAAATCTGCTCATCTACGTCCTATGGCTCCTCTGGGGAGTCGTTTCGCGTTGTGCTTAGTTTTTTTTCAGAGCAAGTCGGCTCATCTACGTCCGACGGGATAGCTAGGTAACCATTTATTTCGAATGGGAGGACGAATCGGCTCATGTACATCCGATGTCATTCCTGGATGGCTATTTACGTTATTACTACGAGTGTGTCGCGGGCATGCATTGCGTGGTGAATCGAGTGTTGGTGGTGTGGTGTCTACAAGGCTCCGGCTAGTTTTGTGGCGTGCAAACATCCAAATAGCGTTCTGGAGGGACGCCACACCTCCATCGAGGGGGAGCCACATGCCTCAAGTTCCCCTCCCTGGACCCCCCCCCCCCCACCTCCAGTGGTCAATGCTGAAATTCTGGCAGGTATGTCCAACGGCATTTGATGTACAAGATGCATGCATCAATGCATGGTGTAAAAGAGTGTTTTCCAGTGTGCTCACACCATTGCAACCTTGCGCCTCGTCATGTATGTCGGTTGCAGGTTGCATTACATGGTAACTGGGTCTAGCCGATAAATGGCTGTTTCCATCGCTAATGCAATCACCGCATACATGGGGCCTCAATTCAGCAGTGTTTAGCGAGGGGTGGCAAGTGCAAGGACCGAAAGTCCGGTCCGGACCAGCGGATGTTTTGGCTGGTCTTTTGGATAAATGTCGGTTTTCCAACAAGTCTGTTCACTGCATCCAAAAAAGATGTAAACTTTATGACATAAAATTAATGAGGATAATAATCATGCAGCGTGTGAGGCCCATTAATACAATCCTGTCAGCAATGTCATCATATGCATTGAACAAATTGATGATAAATATTCAATAAATATTAAAACAATACTTCAGAAATTTTGGCCACACTAATTGCTGAAGACAAAATATTAGCAATGACCTTGGTTGATATGTCAAACATGTACATGGCAAGCAGCTTTCAAAAGCAAGATTTCATGCAATAACAAAAACAAAAATGTTAGTCGGCTTCACCAGATGTTGAGTATGAAAATGCGACTGGAACCAAGTTAAAATGGCCCATGCATGGCATACAATTAGCATGTAGCACATTGAATTAGATGACATACCAATGCCATTGCCTTTTGTCCATGGTTGTATTAGCAATATGCAGTATTTTCTTTAAAATGGTTTTTGACAATAGAAGGAAAAAACCAGCCTGCGCTAGCAACATTATCTATCAATTGTCTGGCCTACATAATTAAGAACAGGATTCCAAAAAAGCATCCCTTAGGACGTACAGCTGATTACCTTTCTACTATATTAGAAAGAATAAACGTTCCTAATGGAAATAAAACGGACTTAAAATAATGGCCCAACAACTTGTTTTGACCCCCAACTTTTTAGGCCGCTGCCATGCGCATGGCTTCCATGCAACAAATGCATGACCTTGTTGGTTAACCTAGCCGGAATTATCCAAAATCGGCAGGCAAGAAGGTCAAAGAGACGAATAGCTAACGACATCCAGAAATGCGATGAAAACACTTGTCTCTTGTTTTATTATCGCCAGCGGTGGCTGCATACAGCACGCTGATTCGTCCAACATGACCGCCTTCATCTGGAGAGCAGTCCGCTGTTGCCACATTACTTCCAGTCATACATATACAAATTGCGTGTGCTGTCTCTCACCACGGGTGTTTTCGTGACATTCACAAATGATGCAGGTGCAATTTCAGCGCAGTAGGTCGTCACAGGGTAAATGAAAGTGAACAGAGTCACCATGCGAAAATGGCATAACTGCACGATAAATTAATATCGGAGGAAGGGATCTATTTTTCTTAATTGTGTTAGAATTTCCGATGTCAGAATATCACAGTGTTAGCCAAATCATACTGAGGCCTTAAGATGCATTGATCGTTATCAAAGGAACCAGCGATGTGTCCTTTTTATATCGTGGAACAATTATCTAACTTATTTTGGTACTTGCCTCGAAGCTCTTACATTTGCACGATGAATATCTGGGCTTTCCGGCACACGAAGGCTAAATTCAGTCCATTAAGTGATTCCAGCAGACTGACTTCCTAGTACAACTTACGTTCGCCTTGAGAGCACTCTGCATACCTTAATTGCACTGCATTAAAACATTGAATGTATAACTCCTTCGACGAGCGGCGTGGGCCTAGCTTTCTCAGGATTGGAAGATCTGTGTGATCCGCAGCACAGCCAAGTACTGCGGGCCTGTATCGTGAGGCGAACAGGAGGCGTTACCGGTGGTGCCATCTTCCGATTGGATGTGATTTGAGCATATAATTAATGGAATGAGACGGTTAGGCACTTTTCAAAATATGACAGAAGCCATTTCGAGGTTGAGTTTGTTCATGTAAGGCCAATAGTCTCTGTGCTAAATTCACTCAAAGTTGTGTGGTGGTGTGGGGGAGAGCTACCCCTGCCTTTCCCCGTGTTCCTACGCTCATGACTGGAATAACGACAACTTGCAGACCAGCAATGTCGCCAAACGTAGAGCAGTGGAGGATACCACCTGTGGAACGGTGATGAATACCAATGCGGCTTCACATGGATAGTAAATTGATTTGCAATGATATATGCATCAAGCGGCTATTCAAGAGTCCACTCAGCTATTACAGATCGAGACAGTAGCCGCAGGGAGGATCGCTTATTTCAGCGCAGCCATCCGTCAACCTTCGAAGTCCAACGACGCTGCTGCGGTTGAAATGGCACCCAGCCGAACCGTACCGACTACGCTCGTCCCTGTCGAAATGAATCTCCTTAATGCTTCTGGCAGCTAATATTTTACATAACCCAGATCAGCCGGCTGCCTCTGTCTGGCTGGACCAGGGGGGGGGGGCGTTGAACGCCTCCACACCGCCGCCGGCCGGCCGCGACGTAGTAGCTGAGGCTCGGGCGTGGGCGGCCCACCGACACAACACACGACACGTAGCGGCTGGAGACGTGACGTGACGGCTGGAGACGTGACGTGACTGCTGGAGACGTGACGGCTGGAGACGTGACGTGATTGCTGGAGAAGTGACGGCTGGAGACGTGACGTGACTGCTTGAGACGTGACGGCTGGAGACGTGACGGCTGGAGACGTAATGGCTGGAGACGTGTCGTCACGGCCGGAGACGTGACGTGATGGTTGGAGACGTAATGGCTGGAGACGTGTCGTCACGGCCGGAGACGTGACGTGACGGTTGGAGACGTGACGTCACAGATGGAGACGTGAAGTGACGGCTAGAGACGTGACGTCACGGATGGAGACGTGACGTCACGGCGGGAGACGTGACGTCACGACCAATCACACACCTGGCGCATCGGAACTCCGAGAACAATGCGAAACGGTGCCGCACTTACCCCACAGTGGAGTCAGCCATCGTCACTCGGCTGGGAAATGACACCCCTTCGGGTTACCGCAGCCGCCCCGATAAAAGGGTGTTGAAGCACGGAGGTGTTTTCGGGGGTCCCCGTATTCTCCATCGTTTATCCCTCTCTTCCCATTTCAGTAGCCGTCCCACGCCTGCATTCCTCTGTATGACCTCCCTGCACTCCTCTGTATGTCCGCCATCACCTCTATCGAGCCCTGCAACACTAACACCTCCCCTGGCACGAGCAGTTGGGTCAGCTTCCGCTGGTCTGCCCGTCTGCTCAGTTTTATCGTGATGGTCGCGCCTCTCCCACGGTGTTGACGGAGTACTAAAAGTTGAGGTCCGCGATCGGACGGCGCTAGTTATGACGGGAGAGCACCACTCTTTGGTTCCGATATCCCGGAGGAGCGGGCGGGCGCGTGGGACCCCATGCGGGTGAAGTGGCAGGTCGCCTCTGTTCGGAAGTCTGGGCTTCGGCCTGGTGCTTACCGGACCGGCCGGCCGGGGGCAAGGAGTGTGGGGGGGGAGCGCTGTAGTGCTGTAGGGATGGTGTTTCTCCCCCGTGCGTACGAAGGCGCCGCCCGCCTCGTATAGCTCCGCGGATGTTTGGCGTCCTACTATCATAACAGTAGGGATCCCCGTAGGGCCGTTTGAGGCCTCGCGGAGCCGAGAACATCTCGTGGAGCCGAAATCAACATAATCCCATGGTTACACCAAACACAATGACCAGCCATGTTACGAATCCAGTCCCTGCTTAGGCGTCCTGTCGGTTTCCTCCGTCATATAATATTACGAACGAGCGCGAGTCTCACAAAGCAAACATCTCCAGTATTCCCCCTAGTGAAATGTCAGCTAAAACAGGGCTACCCGCCCCACGAATACTTATCTTGAAGTACCGTAATCACGAAAAATATCAATCATAACTTTCACCGTTCGAGCGTAAATGTGGCTGTACAATCTTAGAAACATAGTCCGCTGCGAAAAGCCGCGTGATGGAGGTGTGGAGACCGAATTAATTAACGGTAAGGACGTACAGAGAACACTTGAAGTTTATAAGTTTAAGTTTCCGTCCGAGAACATGGTGAGAGGCGCGAGGTCATGATACCGATCTGAGTGGCACCACACAACACCAAAAAAAAGAGCATTTAAAAGGGCTGATGATATGCTTAGACCTCAAAGATGTCCCGGAGCCGAAAGTCTTTCACGAATTTTCTGACTGTGTAGAGGATACTCGTATGATGAGGGACGACGCAGTGAATTGCTAATGACCAAGAACATTGTGCTGACTTTTAAATCGACTGACCTACCCACCGCAGCCTACGTTGGGTACGTGAGGGTGAATTTGAATATGTTTGTTCCGAACCCCATCCGATGTTTCACATGCCAAAGGTACGGACATACAACCCAGTATTGCCGCGGCCGCCCGACTTGTGGCAGATGCGATTCGTCAGGACACGCGGGACATGATTGCGGCCCCACCAGTGTGGTGTGTGTGAACTGCGGTCAGGGTCGAGTGCTGCGCACTGTCTACGGTAGGACCTGCCCAGCGTGCATAAGGAAGAGTAAATGTTCAATTAAATGTTAAAACAACTTGCATTCAGACAAGCACGAGAAGTCTACGATGGTACCCATCCTGAAATTGCATGCGCAGCGACGGGTTGCGACACACAACCCGCTCTCCGCGACGATAGCCTGCTAATACTGTATCCGAAGTCCGCCACGTCGGTGGCTCAGTTGGTTAGAGCGCTGGCCTGCACTGGTCTTCCCTGAACTGGCAACACAGGGTTCGGACCGCTTCGCGCGCTCGCATTTAGCCCCCGGCTGGGAGGATCAGTTGGCAGCTGGCCCGATAAAGCTGAGGACGAGCTGCCGGGCGGCCGTGTCGGTGCATTGATGGCACGTTAAACTTTTGGTCAAAATTCTTCAGTTGAACTGGAATTTGTGAATCGGATGATGGAGCCAGGGTTCACGCAACAAGCTCTGCTTAGCAATATAACCCTGGTTCATTATGCCACCTCAGCAATAACTCGGGTTAATTTTTTTTGAAAGCCTGCCGTCGTCTTTCGTCATTCTGGAAACTTGCTCAGTTACTCGTAAGCGATTGGATTTGAAACGACGTACACGCCTAGGAAAGCCTAGTCGATGAAGTCTAGTCGACGACTAGACAAGTGTAGTCGTCCGTGCACCCTTAAACCCAAAAAATCAATCAGCGATAAAAAAAAACAACAACAGCGAAGCACTAGAGTACATGTTACGTTAGGCGTCATGAGCAGACATAATACCGGTGGCGCCTCTGGTGGTGGGTTTGTGAAAGAGCACAACCAAAGTTGGCTGGGTCTGATTAATGCTATATTCTAGTTTCTAGAGAAGGTGCAGGTGATCCCCAATGGTCACATGTGAACAACATTGAAACAAGCTCTCTTATGATGTGTAATTCATTTTATTATCAAATCATTTCACCCTGTCACTTTGCCGTTAAAGTGAAATAAATGAAAGCAATTGGTCACCCAACATCTTGTGATAAAAGTGCGTCATACGTCTTCTGTGTGATGTGCTGACAATTTTCAATGTTCTTAACGAGACAAAAATCGAGCGAGCTACACTTTTATATCATCTTGAATAACTACCATGAAGGTTTAACCCTGTCACTTTTGCACTAAAGTCCAGAATTTGTGTTCCAAATGATCACATCGTACTACATTATGTTGTATATCAGATGTTCTACATTACCGAATAAATAGCCAATGGTCTCAAATAAAACGGCAAAAAATCAGCTGCCTTTTGATGCCATGTTAAACTACTTTAATAGATAGCTAACCCTGTCATTTTTGCACTCAACTCAAAGATTTGTGTCTGAAATTATTACATTATATTCCTTAAAATTGAATAACGTGTGTTCTACATCAGCGAATTAATTTCAAATGGTCTCAAATAAACTGGCATAAAATCAGCTACCTTCTGATGCCATATTCGACTACTTTTATATGTATTGAACCCTGAAATTTTTGCACTCGACTCTGCGATTTCGGTCTCGAATTATCACATTGTAGTACTTTTATTTGTTTTCGCTAATGTAGATGTTCTACAATAGCGAAATAATTTCTAATGTTCTCAAATAAGCCGCCATGGAATCAGCTGCCTTCTGATGTCATACTCGACTACTTTTATGGATATCTAACCCTGCCATTCTTTTACCTTTTGACATGAAGCTGTCCGGAATTATTGAGGTTCTGGCATGGCTCGATGCACGTCAAGCGCTGACGGTTGCTGCCCGGAGGATCCGGAGGGCCGCCGAAGGGTGGCATGACAAAAATTATCGCGAAGTTCCACCCTTCAACATTGCTAAGCAGCATCGGCTCTGCGGCGCCAAAATGATATAGGAGAGATTCACGGTTGTAAATGCATTCTTTTCATTCAACGCCCATAAACGCAATATTCTTAGACAATATCGAGAAAACCTGTCGGCCTGGACTGTACTAGTGCAGAACTCATACTAGATACATCGCTTTGTGTTTCAAATCTGAAAATCTGCCTGTCACTTTGGCGTTGGGGCCCATTAACATTCAGGGACGGGCCGGGGGCCTCCAACGTCGCCGCCAGCGTCCGGCTGTCTATGGTGGAAAGTTCCGGAATGCAATGCACAAAGTAACAATATAGGCAATATATCACTGTGGATGACAATGGAACTGATTCCATCATATTTTATGGAGACGAAGTCTCATAAGTTGTAACTATATTCTTCGCGCACATACTAATGAACATCCGGGCGCACTTGTCGCGGGCGCATGTTTCAGAGTTCTTGAATGGCATCAGGAACCTACCTGTTTTATTTCTTAACTGGGGGTCCCCTGATGTCCGCATTAACATTGTGTCTGACGCCTAACGATGAGTCCAAATGAAGTCCAGTCGACACACCCATAAACCCAAATAACTAAGATCACGCACCTTGCTGACTGGTGTGCATGTTGACGTCCGTGGGGCAGGCGTGGGGACGTTCTGAGATCCCAGCTCCACGGGTTTTTCCACATTAGTTTTCTGATCTGTTTCCGCACATCCACCTGTCATGATCCTCTCATCTGCCATACACATTTCTCTCTGAAGGCGCCTTGACCCCCCCGACCTGAAGGCGCCTTGATCCCACGCACCCTTCCATCGAGTTACTCTCCCCTCCTTCCACTCCATATCCCTCTATCAAGGCGTTCTGACGCGCTCCACCTACCTTTACCATGGCACTCTGGCCCGATCCTACACACCCTTCCACCGTAACGTTTGGATCGCGCCACGCCAACACCCGAGACGGCCGAATAGAGCATGGGCAGCGCTCTGATATAGCCAAGTGCCCCTGGGAATCATATCAAATAATCCCGTATGATGCATAGGCTACGTATGGCCTGTATCAAGCCAGCATAAATAATCCGACAGACTGCCGCTGGGAGACATATCGGGCCCATCTTGCCTGAAGGGAAGAGTGCTGGTGACCACCACCAGCTGAACTTCTTCGGAATAGAATAGCGACAGTCGCCCGTCCCAGCTCTCCCGAGACTGAGGAGACAGTCGCCCGTCCCAGCTACCTCAAGACAGAGAGGTGACAGTCGCCTGTCCCAGCTATCTCAAGACAGAGAGGTGACAGTCCCAGCTACCTCAAGACAGAGAGGTGACAGTCGCCAGTCCCAGCTACCTCAAGACAGAGAGGTGACAGTCCCAGCTACCTCAAGACAGAGAGGTGACAGTCGCCAGTCCCAGCTACCTCAAGACAGAGAGGTGACAGTCGCCTGTCACAGCTACCTCAAGACAGAGAGGTGACAGTCGCCTGTCACAGCTACCTCAAGAAAGAGAGGTGACAGTCGCCTGTCACAGCGTCCTCAAGACAGAGAGGTGACAGTCGCCTGTCCCAGTGACCTCAAGACTGATAGGCGATTGTGGACCGTGCCAGCTGCCTCAAGATAGAGAGGTGACAGTCAACCGCCTCAGCTGTTACGAGCTATAGAGGTAACAGTCGCCAGTAGCAGGGCACAGGAATATACGACTGCCCACAATGTTGACGTGGAAGGATGCTTCTCGCCCTGCACTCCGGGAAAGGGACTCTGAAGCTCCCGCTTAGAGCTAATATAGCGTTGCACAAATGCAGTTCATCAAATATTATATATCAGAATGCATCGTGGACTCAAAGTCTAGGAGGGCGTATCTAACGGCAGCTGGGAGAGCTAGTGACTCAATCATCCTGCCCATAGGACCGATGTGAAACACCAGAATTTGTGACTATTTTCCTCAAGTGGAAGAAGAGGAGCTTCCATCAATCCCTTGATTACAGTGATCTCATGCGATGATATCATTGCAAGCATTCGTCGCAGCTGCTGTTCGTAGAAAGTTAACGGCGATAGCACCAGGCTTGGGGAACAAAAGCCCCAAATTAAATACCATGCCATCAGACCATCCAAGAACCTATTGAATTAAAGTCGCCTATGGCTTAATCTTAATTGCGCGCTTACATTTACTGGCTTTGAATGACTGAATAGTTCGGATTTATTCCGGTGGTAAGTCGAACCCCCAGTTAATCCGACTCTCATCGAGAGGAAAGTGTTCTGTGAAAACAACGGGAGCTTACCGGGTAATTCTAAACTGCAATACCGTCTAATGGGAAATGACACCGTCCTGAGTTTCTAGCCATTTTATGACATCTTCATTGCATATTCCATGGGTCGGTTGATTCCAGGGGCCTTTCAAACTTTGGCCCGGTGGAGCTACTCCAATGAACTGTTATGTTATATTCCTCGAAATGCTGGTTTGAAGCCAGATTGTGTACAATGGGCTAGCCTATGCACCTTCTCCTTTCTTCAGTTTGTCGGTGAATGCATACAGTCAAAAAAAATAGTTTTTACATTCTTTTAGATTACTGCATTCTTAGTCATTATTATACTCTTACACTCTTTTATCATTATTCCATGAAAAAAGAGTGTTTTCATGTATTACATTCTCAGTCTTGTGCATGAACTGGAAAGTGGTTCGAAAAATGCAAACGATGTTATTTTCATTGCATAGTGATGCTCCTGTTTCTGTACATGAGCTTAAAGGGAAAGTAGTTCAGTTTCTCGTGAAGAACATATTATAATATTAAACAAGTGAAGCAGAAAGATTCCTTCGTGTGCTAACCAAAACGGCTACGGGCCTTTATTAAACTAATGTATCAAGAAAACAGTCGATAAGATTATACAAACTGTGCACCATAGAAAGTCGTTCAGCATACCGGATTTCATCATGTGGTATTTTAGTGGTGATTTACCGTAAAATGCTACTTTGACTTTATGTTTAACGAGACGAAATGTGTTTCATTATTAAATTGCCTGTAAATGTAAATGGGTCCAACTAGATGGTGTGAAGTGAACGATAAGACGACATTCTTGCATAATGAAGCTGCATGGCCGTACTTATTCTAGGATCAGGCATAATTGCCTAGCTGCAAATTGATGACTCATAGCTTTACATGAGAGCGGAGTAGTCCAAGACAAACTAATCCGGTGTTAACCCTCGTTCGAAATTAATGAAATGAACCTGTCCTTGTGGTATGATTAGCATGAACAATGTAGTTGGATCATTTGATGTGGTTTAGTGCCGAACTGCTAGTTTATCTGACTTATTGTTGTCAAATTAACTGTAAAGAAGGCGAGTTGTTATGTGTGAAATTGTCCCAGCGCACAACTACCAATGTGCTGTTTTTGCTACACATTTACAGCCAGCACCAATGTCTTTCGTCTTCATTTCGTGGACGTACAAGCAATAACAGGCCAGAACAGATGACAACCATCACGATATGTGTCACGCTGTTAGTTCCGATGGCACGTCCTCAAATCTACCCACAACTCCATCCCACTACTGCCAGATGGAGCCCATTTCAACAGACTCCATTCCAGCGTAATGTTGTGTCCTGCAAGCCTCAGACATATGAAAGACAGTCCACAGTGGAGCGAGACCAGTGGGCCGGATCTACGGGTCAGGTTGTGGGTGCACTGTTGGGTCACAGACAGGCCACTCGATGCCGGGCGGGTCTGAGAGACAGTCCACAGTCGAAGGAGAGTCGTAGGCCGGATCTACGGATCAGGTTGTGGGTGGACTGTTGGGTCACAGACAGGCCACTCGATGCTGGGCGGGTCTGAGAGACAGTCCACAGTCGAAGGAGAGCCGTAGGCCCGATCTACGGATCAGGTTGTGGGTGGACTGTTGGGTCACAGACAGGCCACTCGATGCTGGGCGGGTCTGAGAGACAGTCCACAGTCGAAGAAGAGCCGTAGGCCGGATCTACGGATCAGGTTGTGGGTGGACTGTTGGGTCACAGACAGACCAGCTGGCAGATGCCTGAGGGCGCCTAGGTCACAGGTAGCACAGTCGGACCCCGCATAGGATGCCTGGTCTGACGTAATTGCTTACAGCGAGGACCTACACTCCTCGATTTATCTACGGATCCCGCGCAGGAGAATGAAGCGCCCTGCGTTCACCAGCTAATGTTCCGCTTCCGGTCGACATGAACGGAGGATCCATGAGACTTCACACCTATGGAGGAAGAACGGAGGAGCCTCAGGGACAGATGATGGGAACCATTAACGGTTACGAGCCTTCGGAGGTGACCGGTCGGCTCTGATTGAAGGTCAAATCGTAGATATCAACCGCCAGACTAAGGCATGTACTTCCTCAGCTGCACACATTTCGGACTGGATTACAGACAGCATTCAGGTAATTCAGTCGGAACAACTTCGAACTCCATCGATTTTGTGCCGTCTTTCGAGGCATGCGTGAATTTGGGCTGCTGTTTATGTCATTTTAAGCAAATGGAACTATCGATTATTGCTATGAACAGCACCACACAACACGATATTTGTTCTTCGGCAATAAAATGATAAAAATAATGTTGTAACGGTTTGTATCGCGTTAGCAACATTTAAGCATACCGAGTGATGCATCTGTATGTTTTATAGGCCGCACGTCCACCAGACAAAGCTTCGTGGCCCATACCCGAACGGTATCTAAAGTTACCACAGCATTCTAAGTTACCTGGGATTCATCTCAAGGGTCGGCGGCTAATGATCATTTGCATGCACGAAGTTCAAAGCCTTCTGACCATGTTTATGCCAATTTCACGTGCTAACGAGGAAAAAAATCACCACCGATGTTTTGTTCGTGGTGATGACAGACGCTCCCGGATTTGAGCGGAGCTATTAAAATGATGATGCTGTGGATGGTATGGTTGCGTACGAGATCGCACAAATTATATGTGTGGTGTTGCGGTGGAGATGACAATATATCAGCGAGAGCCAGGCTTGCCTACTCTCAAATTACTATGAGCGAATCCAAGAGGCTGGGTTTTTACCTGTTTGTGGGAAAGGATAAGTTCAGTTTGTATCTCGCATTTCGAAACACTTTTCAGGTTTGAATAGATAACATTCGGTGGGTCCACCATAAGAAAATATTTTTCACCTGACATTGTTTTTAGATTTCAGGAAAATACTATATTAGTGAAAAAATGCGAAAACAATCAGCCTTTTGGCGAATCGCCTGCGAGACCTCCGTGCCTCTATGCGTATCTGTGACAGCCTGCTGCGCCATGGTTCAGCCTAGTGAAGCTGGCTGCGTGCAGCCGATATTGTGTACCGAAAACTGTCCCAAAAATAGCTAGCGCAGCCAAGTGGCTTGCTTCTGAAATTTCACTAACAATTTGCCGAAATATATGTGAATAGTTTGTGAAATAATAAAAATAAACTGTACATGAAACATCGTTAGCGTTAAAATGTATTTCCTGAAGCCACATATCTTCTTTATGTGATGAATACTTTTCCTTCCTCGAACAATGATTATCTGTCACAACAACGGCGGTGTCAGCCAATATCTGTCACCTACGCTGGATAGGCGAGTTGGCAGGTTTGTGCACCTCTGGTGTCAGATGGCATATCAGGGTCAGGAAATGTCACGCGAGGACAGCAGAGATGACTGGAACACGAATATAGATTGCCTTTCTCGGTTCCCTCGATTATGCGAAGTGCGGACATAGAGCATCTCACATAGCGTACCCAAGAGTATAGAGCATCCCACATCGCTAATGCATTATACACGCAACTTCATTCGGCGTGTACCCGGAGGCAATCCGCCCATTAAGGCACCTTTGGTAGTGCCTCACCTGAATTGAGCTGGAAAGTATTTGTATGCATTGTTTCCGTACAAAAGGATGCTTTAATCCCCTAGAAAGTCGCACAGTTGAAAACTGGACACAAACGTTCGTGGGTGACTCGTAATTGCAGTGAAAATTGAAGATCGTATTTTTACCTTAAATTTAGAACAGCTCCATCATTGGTCCGGCATCCATGTGAATAAGGCCAACTCCAACAGATGTCGCCATATGTCTCGGCTTCGTTTCATCACACATCTTTGATGTGTGTACCTTTGCTTTTGATGTTCTTCATAAGTATTTGAATCTACGAGCACGTTCTAGCTAAATCTATATCTATATTATATATGACAAACTTGCAGAGAAAGGCATAGACCATCATCAATTTTGAGAATTGCACTGATAAATCCCGGACACTCCATTTTGGTATTTATCAGGAAGAAAACTACATCCCATCAATAATGGATTCGTATAGCGAGCGCTACTTTCGGAAGCCCAGGTGAGATACACAGGTTGTAGGTGCCTGACCTCACCTTTTGACATTGGAATGATATTTGCATTCATATTTGCTTATCATTTCGAGAGAGGGGGAGGAGAGAGCAGCTGCAACTGGTCCCGGGTCATATAAATGGATAGGCCTCCATGCCTCCGGCTTTTAATGTGATCAAAGCCTGGTCTTGTTCAACTTATCTGCAACGAAACACAAAGCGAATGTGTTGCATTGTCAATTTGCTGCATTGTTCTGACAAGGCTCGGTGCTCACAATACGGGTGAGTGATCATCAGAGGAGGAAATTAAAGGAAAATGATCAGATGACAATTGTCGGCACGATAACGCGCTCGTAGGACGTTCTGTCATTCTGTTTTTACAACCAAGATATCGTATGTTCGCATTTGTTTCATATTCTGGTCGTTTTTAGTATGCCTATGCATGAATGGGACAGTTCATGCAGAAGCACGAACCGTTAGGTGCTTGCAAAGACACTTGTTTTTAGGCAGAACTACTCGCCTCACCTTGCCGGTCTGTCGAAATTGGAATCCTGCAAGAATGGCAATGTCTTCGCAGCGTGCCAAACTATTTTCAAATCATCTCATGGATTGGTAGTTTACGGTGGGAAATCAAGGATGGGAGTTAGAGGAACAAATCGGCATCATTGTGAAATTGTAGCAATGTGCCAAAAAGGATGAAAACACATCGGAAGCATTCAGGAAGTCCAAGAGTACGTCGCATCCTGCTTTACACCAAAGCTTAACTACTATTAGCTGGGTCCGATATGACCATAAACGTAGCATGGAGAACATAGGCATACACGACGGCGATGTAAGGTTTATTATGTTATTGGAAGAAAAATACTGCTAAAAACTGAGCAACGAACGATTTTCGTATCCTAAGTTATATTACATGTGGTATCTTATACGATCTTGTGTCCTGAATTATATCATCTGCAGTATCTTTTTCACTGAAATGACTATTCTGCAATTTAAATGCACACCTCTGAAAATAAGCGAGCTCACTTGTCCCAACAATTTCCACTGGATAATAATACGAGGAATGGATAGACGTTCCAAGATCAGCTGACGACGAAACAGGCTGATAACTGTTGATGGTCGCATCAGTATACAAAGCGCGGCGCAACTACCTGTTTCGCCGGTCTCCCTAATCCGAACTTTCCTCCATTTCCATCGCAACACTTTCACACTCCAAATCCAATTATGCAGATGGAGGCTCTGGTACGTGTACGCGTCAATAAATCTAACGGATCACCGCAACAGCCCCAAAACACCCGAGCATCCCACCTATCTGACACGAGAATACTTAAGTTGTCATCGAAAATGCGGCATGGCCGTATACCGGCGAGCGGGGGTGAAGCGGCGCGTACACTTCCGCACAGATGCGTCTTCCCCCACCCAGTACACAGTGCTGATAAGCCACATCCAATCAATTTGACAGCATCCTCGGAGACCAGTGCTTCAAATGTAGTGAGACACACATTGATTATTTGGGCTTAAGGGCGCGCCGACTACAAGGTCATTTAGCGCCCATTAGTGAGACACACCATCGAAGCAGTCCGTAGCACAACATTACGGGTGGTGCTGACACGTCATCTGACAGTGGCAGGCCCATACCGAGAAGTGGTGGTCCGTGTCTGTCGGGCAGTAGTGGTACGTGTTTGTTGGGCAATAGCGGTACGTGTCTGTTGGGCAGTAGCGGTACGTGTCTGTCTGGCAGTAGTGGTACGTGTCTGTCGGGCAGTAGCGGTACGTCCCAGCCAGGCAGTGACGGTATGCCCGTGTACGTGTGCGGACCCCAGGGGCGACATAACGACCGCAAACGAGGGGAGTACCTACACTGACGGAGATTAACGAGCCCGGGCATAATGAAGATCACAAGCAGCGTCAGCAATGCATCATCTTCGTCCGGCGTTACCGAGGGGAACATGGGACGGTGGGAGGCGCGGTAATTACGGAGGTGCATTGGCATCGGCGAGCTGTGCCGCTCCCAGCGACATCCGCCAAGATGTGCATCACGACAGCATGGGCGAGCTGTGCCGCTCCCAGGGACATCCACCAAGATGTGGCATCACGACAGCATGGGCGAGCTGTGTCCCCCAGCGACATCCGGCACGAAGCAGCATCAAGGCGACTGCATGGGCGAGCTGTATCCCCCAGCGACATCCGGCACGAAGCAGCATCAAGGCGACTGCATGGGCGAGCTGTGTTCTCCAGCGAAGTCGGACGCGAGTCAACATCACGGCGACAACATGTACATTAATGTTTGTCAGTGGATAGTCGTGAATAAGGACTGAGACGGTGACAAAGTCATCCTACCAGAGGGTTTTCCAGGGAGCACTCTGCCCAGGCTCCTACCCTGTCAAGCCTACGGCACCCCTCCTGCGCGCTGCAAACAACGCGTCGACGAAGCAGCACGGTAGAAACTATTCTGCTTGCTTTGGGACTAAACACTCGGGATTAAGCGCTCCCTGAAACGCCGCTGAATCTAGAAACCTAAAACAAACAGCGCATTATCCACGGTACTTTTCTACGCGACAAAGTATCACGTGCCGGCAGTCCTGCGAGGTGAGCGTGCACTATGTGCTTGGAGACCTGTGACCAGCCGGTCACCGTGGCCACCCACATAGGCTGAGTCACCAAAGTTCACAGAGGTCGCACCTGTGTGCCGCGAAGCGGCGATGTAGTTTACATCAAACTTAGTTGATCTGCATATGCATTCCTGCATAGCACAGGTTCAATCCCTGTGCTCTCACCCACATTACTCCTCGTAGAGCGAAGGAGAGAGAGAGAGAGAGAGAGAGAGAGAGAGAGAGAGAGAGAGAGAGAGAGAGAGAGAGAGAGAGAGAGAGAGAGAGAGAGAGAGAGAGAGAGAGAGAGAGGGAGGGAGGGAGGGAGAGGGAGAAAAAGAAGAGAAAAATAGTAACAGGCGAAGAAGATTAAACAACACTAAACACACAACGATGGGAATCGCTCGAGAACTTCTGGTGTTCTGAAGTTCTGAAGCACCACGTAATTTGTTGCTACGGCCAACCGGTTACCCACAAAACCATACTTGGCAGCAGAAGACCGCAAACAACTAACAGAAAATAGATGGTAGAAGAGAAGCACAAAACAGACTCGCCAGATTAGTTACATCGGTAGCACAAAGTGCCGCTGCACAAACCCTAACTCATGTGCAAACGAATTTGGTCACCGCAGATCTTTGGTTTCACTTTAATGATCACTGGCAGGGTGTTGTACAGCTTTTCCGGGACCAAAGGTGCTGCTGCTGCAGCGTTGCTGCCTTTCGGACGGTTATTGTCCATGTATCGCCATAAGCCAATCCATGTATCGTCCAAGTTCGATAATTTAGGCGCCACTCAAGATCAGGGAGGCGGTGATCAGGCGTCAACTGTCACCAGCAACAATTAGTCAACTGTCCACACGCCCTTCCCCCAAAGGCATGTGGTCCAATAGACCACATGCCCCCTCAACACACAACAAATCTTTCTGAACCTACCATGAATCCCAGCAAGCAAACCTCCACGATGTAGCCCTGTCGAACAGACCGCCGCAGTGCAACCCAGCCCAATAGACCACAGTGACATTCGTACTCGACAGACCATATGTCAGCTCTGTCAGACCACAGACGGCCAATGTCAGCTCTGTCAGACCACAGACGGCCAATGTCAGCTATGCCCAACAGATCACCACAGTGCCTCCGCCATCCAAAATAGTCCGCTCGGCTGTTTCGAGTGCAGCGCTGCCATTTTGCCCACTCGTCACCTTCCAGCCGTCACGTCGATAATGCGCGTGTCGCGGGACGAGACGCCGTGCAGCTCCACTGTTCGGAACAGCGCGGCCACAATCGCGCCCTCGACACGAGTTGATACGCAGACGTGGTGATACACAGACGCGGATGATCCGAACTTCCTGCGGCAAACTTTGAAATTGCCTGAAGCTCGATGCATGTGGAAAAGTTTCCAATGGAGAAATTGCCTTTGGTTAGATTATATATCGCCGACCGGGGCAGCTGAAGCCGTTGAGACTGTCGTCAGTCGAGTTTGTCTTCAATGTTACCACATTAATGTTAATTGAACCGCAAACATCGCAGCCTCTCCACAGCACACAATCGTCTATTGAGGACCCTTACAATGGCAGGCTGGGCAGAAATTACATTTATTTTGTGTTCTGTTAGTACATAGCGAATCCTGCAATATATCGAGAGAGTCAACTGGTCGGACAAAGGCTGATCCAGCAGCGTCGTCCCCGACACCACCCCGCAACATCTGCTGTCAGCAGTCGGACCAAGTCTGATCCAGCAGCGTCGTCCCCGACACCACCCCGCAACATCTGCTGTCAGCAGTCGGACCAAGTCTGATCCAGCAGCGTCGTCCCCGACACCACCCCGGCAACATCTGCTGTCGGCAGTCGGACCAAGTCTGATCCAGCAGCGTCGTCCCCGACACCACCCCGCAACATCTGCTGTCAGCAGTCGGACCAAGTCTGATCCAGCAGCGTCGTCCCCGACACCACCCCGCAACATCTGCTGTCAGCAGTCGGACCAAGTCTGATCCAGCAGCGTCGTCCCCGACACCACCCCGGCAACATCTGCTGTCGGCAGTCGGACCAAGTCTGATCCAGCAGCGTCGTCCCCGACACCGCCCCGGCAACATCTGCTCCGAGGCCCTCTTACGCCACAGTTGGAGCGCTTCACGGTTATGCAGTCACGCGTAGGAGGGTAAAAATCCAAAAATGTCTTCAATGTTTCATTAAAAATAAAATTTAATTAAAAGTAAAAACAAACAAAAATATCATCAATCACATAAAAGCGTGGTGCAGAGCGCGGCCAGCCGTGGCGAAATGTTTCGAAAATAACCATACGCACAGGTAAACCCGTTCAATAAGCATGCGAAGCCAGGGTCCATATTGCATTCTCATGTGTGGTGTGCATTCAGCGTTCTGCATAACTTGAACAGGTATTTACATTAATATGACATAGAATGCAGCGCACTAGTACTTCCTTCACATTCCGCGTTACTGGTGCTTCTTTTGCCTTCTGCGCTGCTGGTACTTTCCTCACCTTCCGCGCTGCTGGCACTTTGTTCACCCTCCGCGTTATTGGTACCGCCGTGTGCTACAGCGCTACATTGGCATTGCAGCGACGTTCACGACGCTTGGGCGCGTGAGTGGCTGACCAACGATAGTCTCGGGGCGGCGCGTTCGGCCGAGCGCGTGCCACGCCGTGTCGAGTCGCCGTGTCGGCCGGCCTGCGAAGACGCCCGGGGCGACACGGTCCGGCCGACCGGGTCGTCGCGTCCGCAATCCAATTGCCCGCCGGGGCGCAGACGGGCGGGCGCTGGCTCGTTTGCCACGGGCGGCGAGAGGCCGGGCCGCGGCGGGTCGGCCTCATTTCCGTCCGCCAGCCGCGGCGGCTGATTATTCGGCGGCGCGCGTCGGTCAGCGAGTCGGTCATCTGCCGCGCAGCTGCCGCGTCGTCGTCACCGCCGTCGTCGTCGTCGTCGTCGTCGTCGTCGTCGTCGTCGTCGTCGTCGTCGTCGTCGTCGTCGTCGTCGTCGTCGTCGTCGTCGTCGTCGTCGTCGTCGTCGTCGTCGTCGTCGTCGTCGTCGTCGTCGTCGTCGTCGTCGTCGTCGTCGTCGTCGTCGTCGTCGTCGTCGTCGTCGTCGTCGTCGTCGTCGTCGTCGTCGTCGTCGTCGTCGTCGTCGTCGTCGTCGTCGTCGTCGTCGTCGTCGTCGTCGTCGTCGTCGTCGTCGTCGTCGTCGTCGTCGTCGTCGTCGTCGTCGTCGTCGTCGTCGTCGTCGTCGTCGTCGTCGTCGTCGTCGTCGTCGTCGTCGTCGTCGTCGTCGTCGTCGTCGTCGCCGTCGTCGTCGTCGTCGTCGTCGTCGTCGTCGTCGTCGTCGTCGTCGTCGTCGTCGTCGTCGTCGCCGCCGCCGCCGCCGCCGGCTGTCTCGGCCATACACGAAAAAACACCCGCCAGAGCACCGCCGGCCCATCTCCTCAACGTGTCTCGCAATGCTAGACGAGACGATACCGGGGCTGCCCACGTTGACGCATGTGCCGTCGATTTTCGCTCCGACGAGACAGTAGAAAATCAGCTAATGGGCGGTCCAGAAATTTGCCGTTCTGCTGTGGCGAGGATTTCGAAATGACGCATCACTGGCGATTCGATCGTGAAGTTTTATTGTTTGTCAGTTGTTCCTTTTATGCCATTCATAACGGTTGTCATGTCTGAGTTTCGGTTCCCTTACACTCGACTGGGCACAGAGTGCAGGGCCTTTCTCCCGTGGATTCTGTTTTCTGATACGTATGTAGCCGGTACGATTAGGATCGACATGCATTAAATGCATGACTATCAGCGATGATAAATGCAAGGTGGTTAGATGGTGATTAGACTCCGGAGGACAAAGTTGGTTAGAAATGAACTCTGAGGCTTAAGACAACCTGCCGCAACCAACATAAATACGTGATGTATTAGTCGGCAAGCGATTTGCCTTTTCATTCCTTCAGCCCTTGCTCAATGTAATATGCTTCCGGCCAGCTAAGTTGATGCTGAAATTGGGTATTATTGACGAGTAATATAGTGGCTAGCTTTGTATTAGTTTAATTCCATTAAGGACTACATCTTCTAAGCTTGTTTGTCCTTACAACTCATGTAAAGTAGGCTCAATCTATTTCAAGATAAAACGCTGCTTACATTATAATTTTGAATCGTAGAACGTACTTTCCAATGTCTTAGCTCAACCATGCTGTACTCAACCATGCTGAAGACACCTATTACAGTGGATCAGGAGGGACAAATATAAACCCTGACTTTGTGGAACTTGTGGAATTTGTGGACCGGAGAGTTGGAGAGGCGGTTGCTGAAATACTTTTGAGGTTCAATGAATGTAATATTTGCGCCGTAAGATGGCCCGTGATCATGATCATAATGGTAAGTGAGAATCCATTCTCGTTTGAATACTTTGGAAAGAAGTAACATTTTGTTCCATCGACTTGATCCGGAAAGCTGCGTATATGGGGGTATCACTAGTCCAGGTTGCTGGCGGCTGGTCTGCTCCACGCCGTATTTACGGTCGCGGGCTCCTAACTCGCCAAACTGACCGCACGGTTCCTGTGCGCCGCAGGTGATAAATCGGCAGCGGAATGTGCTGGAAACACTTTCACTCTCGCCCACTTTTCAGGAAATCCCTGGACCTGCCACCCAGGCGCGCAGCCAAGAGGAGACTTTCGTCAGCTCTGGTCGCAGATCGGCACCTCAGCTTCCGTCACTTGTCGCCGGATTGCTGCGAACGATGCGCAATGACAACCGCTGATGCATTACATCAAACATTACACAGAGCAATCGGCATATAGATAACTGGCAGGCAATAATCACGCAGCAATGGTAACGGCCGAGGGCGAAGCCAGAGTGACTCTTCTCAGTGCACTTCATTGCGGGTGAAGACGAGGCCCAATCGAGTCTACTTATGGCTGCGAAAGAATACGAATCCCAAACGAGTTACTCTCGGGAATATGGCTGCGAGTGAAAACGAAGATCAACCGACTCTATTCCGTGTATATGGTTGCGAACATAGAAGAACCCCAAACGAGTCTACTCCATGTATATGGCTGCGAACGAAGACGAAGTCCATCTTAGTCTACTCCGTACATTTGGCTGCGAGTGAAGACGAAGCCAAACCTCGTCTACTATCGTGTATATGGCTGCGAGTGAAGACGAAACCCAACCTCGTCTACGTCGTGTATATGGCTGCGAATGAAGACGAAGCCCAACCATCTCTACTTCCGTGTATATGGCATAACAGGGCGTCTGAATTATTTGGGCCGGTCGAGCACGACACGGAAAGCTGTCTCGCCCAACCCAGCTAGACAGCCACATTTTTTAAAATTATAGTTTCGTCAGAGTTCCTTTCCCATTCAAATGTATGTATGCACCCAGTCAGAATGGCTCCTTTAATTACAACAGTATTCAACGTTTTAATTTTGTACTGAAGCCTAGATCTGCTCTTCTACAATATGAGATACACGAACTACAATAATCTTATTTATTTTACTCTAGTACTGTCACTCTTTCTTGAGAGAAGGAGGGACCCAGGCGTGGTCAGTTTACCATGCACCTGACACTGCAACTGGTGCTTGTATCCGTCCCTGACGGTACACAGGTAAAGCGTTTGGCTTGCATCCCAGGGTCTTGAGTTCGGTTCCATGTGAAAGGACGTCGTTTTTTATTTCTGTCTTTGGTTTACATTTTTAGGCCAAATCCTAGCTAATGCGGCCTGCCCATCGAAAAGGTTGTTTGTTTGTTTATTGGGTGGTTCACGACGCACGATGCAGATTCACGGCTAATGGCGCCGCCCACACTGTTTCGCCGGTGGACTGCGGGATTGGAAAACTTCCCGAGCGGTGCGAGTGTCGAACCCGGGACCTTTGGCACCCGGGGCCCAACATCTTAACCCCCCGCATCGAGAAGGTAGGACGCTTTGGATGAAGGGCACGACACTGCCCGTGTCGGCTCCATGTGTGCTATGGCACGTTCTGCAACTTTATCACTGAGGTTCATTCTGCGCCCTAAATGGAATGGCCGATTCAAGTCGGTCGTATATTGAGGCGGATACACCAGAGAGGTCGTCACCAAAGCTGCCGTCAATTATCGAGCGCGAGCTATTCGGCCGCGGCGCCGAATTGGCATGCCTGCTGGCGGGCGGGCCGCGCTGGCCGCCCGACGCTGGAACGGTGGCGACAGTTACGGCGGGGGGGGGGGAGTGGCCTAGGGGGTAAATTGTCCGTCTCGCAATCAAAAGGTTGTGTGTTCGAGTCTCACCTGACGCTGCTCTTCGCCCGCGACCAATCGGCGTGAGAGATTGGCGACTCTACATGACTCAACGGTCGACGTGTCGTAAAACCAGTAGCCAACCAACAGTTACGGCGGCATGATAATTGTCGGCCGTGCCGCGGGTGTCGGGTCAGGTCGAGAGCGACTGCGCCGGGGCTGCAGCGGCCCTGACACGGGCGTGCCGCGCAGCCGCCGACCGACGCGGCACCATCGTCGCGCGACGACGTCCGCCACCATTAGGCTCAAGGCCAGCCGTTCCAATACCATGAGTCCGCCGGCGCCTGCCGTGGCGACGTCAGCTGCTGATGCTGGTGCCGCGAGTTCGCCCCCTCTCCCCAGCCCAGTGGCGGTGTGCCCAATATGGCGCTGCATGGAGTCACAGTCAGCAGTACCCGCCGCTGCCAGTCCCCAGTCAGCCGTACAATGCCGCCAATTTCTGGAGCTCAGTCAGTCGTTCGATGCCACCCATTTCCGGGTCTCAGCTACCTGTTCAATATGGCCCATGTCTGGGCTTCGGTCATCTGTTCAGTTGAACAGATGACCGAACTGGGAGGCGTTGACGCCTCCCAGTTCTGGGTCTCAGTCAGTTGTATAATATCAGCTATGAGTTTCAACTGTCCAATACCACCCATGCACCCGGTGCCAGCCGTGAGTCTCAATCTTTGGACTGAAAACTAATACTGCAAAGACCCAGCTGATACTCTTGGGCAGCGCACACAATTTGCATAAAGGCTCTCATATCACGGTGAAATTTCTCGATCATGATCTACCCACCATTTTTGAAGGCAAAAACATCGGACATATTTTCGATCGCTCACTCAGCTGGGACTCGCATGTCTCAGAAGTGGCTCGGCGTTGTGTTGGAATTATGGGTGGCCTGTCATATCTAAAGGGGCAACATCCCACCTAATGTCATTTCCGCATTTGCCAATGCCCTGGTCTTCTTGCAGATTCGCTACTGTGTTTCTGTGTGCGGTAACGGAACCGAAAGGAACATATCTCGCATTGAAAAGGGCTATTCAACAAAAAGTCATATTCGGCAGCAAAAGTTGGACCATGATTCTGACCTGCTGAAGAGTCTGGGTTGGCTCAGTGCGGAGAACCTATCCAGGTGCATACCACACCCTGTTCCTCGCGCACAAGACGCGCCGTTATGGCGAGCCGGAGTCACTGACTCATGGTCTCACCACCGTGGCGGAGACTCGCGACCGAACCACCCGTCAGGACCATCACCTCTATGTCCTTCGGCCACACACTGAGAGAGGGAGGAGACGATTTGACTGCAGAACACCACTACTGTACAGCTCGTTACCATCTGAGCTGTTGCCGCTTCCCGTGCCGATCTTCGGTCGCCACCTGCGGCGGCACCTGTCCGACGTGCCACCCGAGCCGAACTCGATTTATCGCTCGCCACGCTGTATTTGATTATGTCTTGCATGACTGTGTAACTGTTCTGCGATATTGACCTTTTCTGCCGTGCTGATTTGTCATTTCAACGCGAGGTTATGATAGCCACGAGTTCATTGTGAATTACCTCGATACCCGTCTGTATCTGCATCTGCATCTGCATCTCAAAGCACATGCTTCCGCTTATAACGAAACCCGAATGTATCTAGATTAGGAGACTTACACCACGTGAACTACAATATAACAAAACGGAGCCGTTATCAGACCCAAGCCCATCGAAACTTCGACAAGTGCCCACGTCGATAAGATTCATGCGCGAACTTGGCCCGACTGGTGCCGCAATCGCACTGAAACGCACTCCTTCTGAGTTCAGACTGATAACTTTGCACGGCTCTCCAGCATCAGTCCGATATGATTGTGTCTCAACTCTCTCTAAAAGTATCACGATAGCACCGGGAGCATTGCCGAGGAATGTCCCTACACTTCACTACCATACATTGTAAAGTGGACAAAGTGACGGCCCCGCATCAGTTTGCTCCAGCACCATGCGTGTTTTCCCTTGAGGCGACCGGGTTCAGCGCGAGACAACGCCAACACCGGGCCGGCCTTCTCCGAGGGAGTCGTGTGCGCTTCAGACGAACTTCTGTCGTCAAGAACGGAATGCGCCTTCAGGCTCATCTGTAGAACGCCAGTTGGCTGACCAACGGCCCTGTGTCACCGCAGGTCATGGCTGCGGAACAAGGTCGCCGCAGGCTATAGGGCGGGACGTCGTAGATTCGACAAGTTGCCTACCAGGTTACTAGTATGGGAAACAAGAGCTTCGTTTAATCGGACTGGTTGTGTGTGCAGCATGGCACATGATGCACACACAACCAGTCTATATTTTACCTCGCAACAGACAACCATTCCACGAAATAAAATACAAACAGAAACCACTTGAATGGCCTGGGTCTTCTCTGACGTTTAAAATTCTGCGCACGTTCTGCCCAGGTCAAGACCCGATAGCTGACAGGTGAGAGGTGACGCTAAGAGGAAGACGGCGCCTAACCCTTGCCGACTTGTGCTGCGCAGGTCCGCCGCCGCTGTGGCAGCTCTGCGTACAGCTGCTCGGTGGCAGCTGTGACAGCTGTCTAACTGGCGCCACCTATCAGCCGGGTGGCGGGTGTAAACAGAGTCGCCGTGGGCCCGTCGGCGTCGGCGCGTCCGCTCCATTCGTTCCTCCCCCATGCAAATGCTTGTTACATTTATTCAGCGGCAAGCCGACGCAACTGCCGGTAATGGGAGTGGCCGGGCGGCTCGGCGAGACTCCTGGCTCGCCCCGCGCAGCGAGGCCCGCTGTGCCACCACTGGTGCGATTTGCCGTCTGACCTGTGCGGAAAGCGCCGCAGACGGTGCGATTTGCATGCGGAATGCGGCGTACGGCGCTGGGGCCATGCGCCGTGGCTGTCGCTCGGTATGCATAGACAGACACCGGCGTATGCGGCCAGCGTATGGTGAGCACACACCAGAGAGGCACAGCGGGAGTAGCCAGAGAAGCGGCACAGGCGGCAGTGTTCTTCACCCCAGCCCGCCTGCATCACGGACTACCGACAGTGAGCACGACCCGGAGCCGGACTCGCTCTTCTACATGGGGGGTGGTCGAAGGACGGTCCGCTTCATTTGCCAACCTGAAATGCACATGTCTGCATTCCTCGGCATTCCTCGTCAATGCTCCCGATGCTATCATGATACTTTCAGAGAGAGTTGAGACACGATCATATCGGATTGATGTCCGCGTCCATTGCAATACAGAACTGCATCAGCATGAAGCCAGGTGACCACAAGAGTTCCTTGGTGTTGTGCTAGCTTGTCACCCAGTTATGGTGCTCCTGGGGCTACTTCTTCTAATCGCTGGTGGTGGCTTATGTACAAAAAAAAAAAGATGCAACAGTAGCACTGAATTAGAGGTATGGAGAAATGTGGCACATTTTAGCATCCTGAGGAATTCCAAAGCTGGCTGTCCTAACCTCTGAATGGCTGACAATAGGAAACCCCAATATCAATCGAGCCTGTGATAGTGCGTGCAGCCAAATAGGATATGCTGCTGCACACGAAACAGGGGTCGACATAAGAAAAAAATGTGATGTTGCATATTAATCTGAAACCGGCGACACAGGCCTATTCCAATATGCGGGGTGAACTGCTACACATGGTTGAGTATTTAATTTGCGGGAAACGGCAAACTATACCTCATTCTTGGTTCTCCCTTCATCTGATTTCATTTCAGTCCATGGACTGAGACAAAGTACATGGACTGAGACAAAGTCCATGGACTGAGACAAAGTCCATGGACTGAGACAAAGTCCATGGACTGAGACAAAGTCCATGGACTGAAGAAAAGTTAATGGACTGAGACAAAGGCCATTAGTGTATTCCAGGTCTGGAATATACTAGCCCTGAACCAGGACCGGCTCAAGACGCCACGTTCGCCGGAAGGTAGCGCTGGAGCCGCGGCCCGTTCCGGAACTGGCCGGCGGCCCGTTCCGGAACTGTCCGACGGCCCGTTCCGGAACTGTCCGACGGCTCGTACTGGCCGGCAGTGAACGCTAATGCGCAGCTGGGTTGGTGGCATTCGGTGTACGCAAGGGGGCGGATCAATAGCAGAGCAAGCCGTCCGAACTGAGAGCGAAGAAGTGGGGCGACAGTTGAACAGTAGCGAGATGAATAGCCAGTTACGGTGCATGGCTACTAATGAGGGAGCGGGGGCACCGCAGAATGATCATACGGATCTACACCTTCTGGGTCACGGGACCCAGAGACAAATGCTCTCCTATGGGGAGATATGAGCAGAATTACGACTCTCTTGTTTCTACGTTCCGTTGGTCCGGTGGTGTTGGTGAATGTTGTGAACCAGAAGTCAATAATCGATTTAAAACCAGTGGCGTTCTGAATCCCATTCGTCGCACGAAGAACTGAAGGACAGGGCGCGGTCTTCAAACTACGGGTAGCGGCACTCAATTTATTGTCTTCAGAAGTTTCTGTTTGCGGAATTGGTGGCTCGATGAAGTTTGGTATCTCTCACAAATGAGGAACAAAATGAGCCGAATCAAATTATTTCAAACTCTGTCCTTGTTGTTTTCAAACTCATTATCTGTCTGTGGCATAGAGGAGCCTATATATCTGCCCTATACCAGCATGCATATGCATAGCATATTATTTACTGGGAATGACAGATACACAGCGAACCAAGTTTGAGTGTCTGCCGACCTAGCTTGAAGCAATTTTGCAATGTTCTGACCAGCTTAAACTTGGACTCATGAGACACGCAAATGCCTGTCATAAAGCAACTCCATTTTGGTTCGAGTCGTGCAATAGTAAACCAATGACAAGTATCCTCTTATGCAAACAGAAAACCAACTGTGACTTCTCAATACCCTGAAACTGCAGACGTTTTAGCGGATAGCTGGCCGTTCAAGTGACTTAAATGGATAGTCAGTGGAAAGTTTTAAAAAAATAGTTAGGACACGATGACATAGCACGGGTGAGATGACTGCAAATATTAGCAGATGCAGACTGACCCTATGCATGGGCAATATGAAAAGCAGCACTGGTTCGCCATGTACTATATGTAAGATGAGCATGATGTTTTTGGTTAAGTAGCTGTGTTCTAAATGCACCTTGCACTTTGAATGCTAGTAGCTTAGCTAATGCATTAGTTTCTAACTTGCAAATCAGGTATGCAACAATGTTATGCAGGAACTAACATGGCACTTTACCCAATTATTAAATGCGGTTTTTTAAGCCCCCTTCAGGTTATTTGATCGCCGCTTCTTATTGCGATAGAGCTCTGGAACTGCGTGGTTTTTCCAAAGCTCTGAAATTTAATTAATTTTCATAATGCTCTTTTGGGCGTATTATACCCAAAAACATTTTTGGATTCATGACAGGTGGCCCCAGGCAGAGATTCTGGAGGGCGTGTCGGGCCTATTTCAACAGTTGATGAACCTTGAAAACCGGTCAGTTTTTTTGCACATTAAGCACTAGATCTAGCCAACACCATTGAGGTAGAACAGACATGTTGCAAATTTTTGGTTTGCTAAATTTGCACACAAATGACAGAGGCAGCTCCATGGTAAGGAAATAGTGGGTTCGTGGCTGTTTCAACATGATAATGAGGCAAGCCCGTGGCATACCATCACATCGTTCATGTTTTTGGAATTCCCATAGCGAAATAGTAGAATAATTTTCGGCATGGGCGGATCAAGGTCAACTTTGGAGGAGAGGCATCTATGCTAGGCGTGTTCAAGTAAAAGTAATGACTCATAGCGATTAGAGGGAAGGCAAGCTTCGTTGTCCCTGCAGTTTCAGAGCGCGTGAGTGTTAGGTATGTGTTATCCATTGACTTATGCTAAAGCTGTTGCAGGCACAGGTGGATCCAGGTCAAACAAATATAGGGGTTGCTCCATTTTTGTACATCTATCATTATCTATGATATGAAGTTTCATTCGTAGAGCAACTTTCGGTATAATAATACTATATTACTCATGAAGAAAAATTGTGATAATTAAAAAAACTGCTTTTTATCGGTCAAGTATTTCCCTCAACTTCGGTCGCCCGGGATACGTATTAAACTGACTTTCATTAGCCCACAATATAAAACACTATCCACTTCGAGCCGATCGGCAACAATTGGACACACATGTGAGACCAAGTCTAAGCACTGTAAAAGAACAAAAACTTGAAATTGCATTATTTCCTCCTTCTTTCCTCCTGCATCCGCCGTTTTTTTTTTATTTCAACGCTTTGTTTTCAAATAAATCTAGCTCACGGAACAGTCTGTTACGATATTTGATTTATTGGTGTTTGGTTAGCGGGATCTCGTGACAGCGAATATGCCTCTTGACAATGGAATGGCTTTCCATGCAATACACCATAGGGTTAAAGTGATCCAGCATGATATCAAAGCATCAATCGAATGAAGTAAAATATTTTTTTTTTAAACATAAAATGACGCACATGTGTACAAGTCTGGTCCGAGTTTCATGACTGATATAAGGGTGAAACGCATTCTTAAAACACGGGTAAGCGAGATATAAAGCGATGATGGAGAAAATCATCACTGCAGCAAGCAATTCAAAAGGGAAGAGAACCGTTCACAATATGCCGTCTTTGACCAAACAAGTAATATTCAACAAATCGCAATACAATATCTTTTTCTCAAACTTTTAGTGCAGGTACTAAAAGTTGGAAGTTGGAGGTCTCCAACTTCCAACGAGATATAAAATGCACAACAGACCACAACCATAGATCAGTGTCAAAGAAAACAGCGACCCTTTGACTATATGTACCGCACGTTTCAGCTACCCCGAGCTGCGCCCACATCTTCAGTGGTCAATTGTACCACGGTAAGCTGGCGAGGGCGACGCGAGACGACCTGGACTGGGCCCTGGAACGAGTCGGCCCGCGGGATGTTTTGACTGGAGAACCTGATCTAGCGGTCGCCACGCGCAAAACAAGACTGCCAGATAAGGCGACTGAGTCGCGATAGGTCGCATATTGTGCACTTAGCATGATAGGGGAGCTAACGTGTTAAGGATCGGGTCAGCGTGGTTAGGTTTTGCGAACATGGAGGTGTGCGTCAGAAGAAATGAGTTAGTGGACCTGTTTACCAGTGCAAAAGCGTTTGAACATGACAGTTATTATGATCAGGATATGACAGTTTAATTATAGCTTACAGTGGGCTAAAGATAAAATCCCTGAAGGAATGCTGTCTCCCGAGTGAGTCGTCGATTGTGGACATGAAAAACGCGACAGACCAGACGGTCAAGACCTTAAAAGGTAAGTGGATTAAGTGTCAGCGAAAACAAGTGAGTGTATGTGATTGTGGTTTTAGGGCGCATCGACCATGGTTGGTCATTTAGCGCCCATCAGCGAAAACAAAACAAATACAGAAGTCAGTTTGCGATTTTGTTTGTCGGAGGAAGAGGTGTTCTCCGTGTGTCGGAATCGTGGAGTCCACATCGTGAGTGAGACTGGCCGTCATAGCAAGGCCTTGGGGGGAGCGTGCCAACCACCAACTAGACGACCAGCTGAGCACCCGCTCCCAACGGCCGGCCGATTCGGTACCGAAATATTACGTTTTGGTTCTGATTTGACCCGTGAGCCATATCCTGAATACCAGCCACCTACGACATGGTAATATTGAACCTATTTTGTGTGATAATTATCAGGTCATGCCTGCAGAGCATCATGCTTCCATAGCAAGCACTAAATAATTATACAATATGTAGGCAGGGGCTTACATCATTATGACGTCACCATGTTTGGCCAGACGTTGACATTTTGAACAAAGGCACCCTTGGTACCCATGTAGGTGTGTCCAAAATTTGAGCTGTATGCTGCACTTGGTTCCCGATACATTGCATTCAAGCAAAATAAAAACGTCCCCATCCCTCTGGTTCTAAGCCTTTCTGGGGTTCTATCGAAACCAACTCATCATAATTTCAGATTTTATGAATTTGGTATAAGGCATCAAATTTATGTTTTATATTTTTCAGCTTGATCTGACCAACAGCTGTTCTGCTAGAGCTAACGAAATGTTCAAAGTTCAAGTCTTCTTGTCACAAGTGGATTTTTCAAATACAAAACTTAGATCATGTCAGTAACTAATGGGTATAGTTTATCAACTATGGGGTATCGTTGTAATGAGCGTGGGCGAGCGCAACTTCCTGGCTTTAATATCCACGACACACTTTACTTTATGTTCGCATGAAACCCTCATGACCTAGTTCTTCTTAGTGATGGCCCTTTTATATTGTAATGTAATTTATATGTTGCACACTTGATATATGCCGCGGTCATGAATTGCGCCTTATCTATGATCAACACATACCAGGGTGGATCCAGAAACTTTAATAAGGAAGGACATTCGTCAGAATGGACGCCATTTCCCCAAGGAGCGGCACATACAAAGTCCCTGGGGGGCCTCCTTCGGCTGAAAATCCGTTGAGCGGAAGATTGGTGTGTACTCGAACGTACGAAGGGCTGCTTTTTTCTCGTCTTTAGCTGAATGATCCATTGAGCGAGAGGAGGGGTGCATGCATTCAAGCCTCCTCAGAGAGGTGCCCTTCCACGGTCAGAGGGGCGTCAACTTCCATACGGGGAGGGGGGCACATGCACACAGTGCCTCCCTCCCGTATTCGCTCCTGTCACATGCTGACATTTTCCGTGTCTATATGCTAAGCCCTCATTTTCCATGACACCACGCACATGCATTGCACCAAACATATTAGGAAATTTAAGCCATCCTATCCTTGTCATAAAACGACACTCATGTTTTATGGGCTCAAATGTATAACGAAGCATGCTACTAGAATGATGTACTGCATAGAGTTTGTTGCTGGGCACGCAACTGCTGCCTTCCAGAAATTCTTTGTTGAAATCATAGGCAATTTTAATGATAATTTTAGCTCGTTCAACTATCCACCCTTGTTCCAAGGTTTTCCACTCCCTTAGAGATTCAAGGCTTTTTGTATTTACTATGACTTTGTCCTCGTGGGCGACGTCATTAGCCGTAATCGGGAATACAGTGCGTCATTAAACATCCAATAAGCCCAATGATTTTGTCCTCGTGGATTGGATACCACCTGATGAAAATCCATGGCGGCACCACCGTTTAGTTTCAAATTAATGGAAGAATTTAACTCACCTCCACCGAAATACGACGCAAAACGAAAATGAACGAAAGGCAAGCACTCGAAAGATAGCAATCTCCTTTTTACATAGGGTAGCTAAGGCAAAACAGTCACATAATGCGATTTTGCACCACGTGATACAGTATCAAGTGAAAGGTCAACTTGATTAGGCGGGAAAATTCGCTCTCAAATATTATTCCGCACTGCATTGATCCTCATGATGGGTGCCATTTACCGACACTCTGGGTAATACCGCGCCTTTACTGGGAAGTGCTGCGGTCGGTAGAGCGCAGAGCGGGTGGTGGGTGCCGGGTGGAGTGGACGACCAGGGAGGAGAGCGGGTGCCTCGGCTCAGGTGGGGAGCGGTGGCGGCCAGCCCTGTGGGGAGCGGGTGCCTCGGCTCGGTGGGGAGCGGTGGCGGCCAGCCCTGTGGGGAGCGGGTGCCCCGGCTCGGTGGGGAGCGGTGGCGGCCAGCCCTGTGGGGAGCGGGTGCCCCGGCTCGGTGGGGAGCGGTGGCGGCCGGCTCGGTGGGGAGCGGGTTCCGGCCGGCTCGGTGGGGAGCGGTGGCGGCCGGCTCGGTGGGGAGCTGTGGCGGCCGGCTCGGTGGGGAGCTGTGGCGGCCGGCTCGGTGGGGAGCTGTGGCGGCCGGCTCGGTGGGGAGCTGTGGCGGCCGGCTCGGTGGGGAGCTGTGGCGGCCGGCTCGGTGGGGAGCAGTGGTGGCCGACCTGGTGGGGAGCGGTGGCGGTCGGCTCGGTGGGGAGCGGGTGTGGCCGGCTCGGTGGGGAGCAGGTGCGGCCAGCCCTGTGGGGAGCGGTGCCGACCGGCTCGGTGGGGAGCAGTGGTGGCCGACCTGGTGGGGAGCGGTGGCGGCCGGCCTTATGGGGAGCGGGTGCGGCTGGTCTGGCGGGGAGCGGTGGCGGCCGGCCTGATGGGGAGCGGGTGCGGCTGGTCTGGCGGGGAGCGGGTGCGGCTGGTCTGGCGGGGAGCGGGTGCGGCCAACACGGCCCGGTGGGCGGCGGCAGTATGCTTGTCTTGGCAGACACCGCCGCCGTGTGGGAAAACAAGTCGGCGGGTCCGTGGCATCGACACAGGCGGCCGTGAGCGATGAGGAGCGAGTGGCGCCGACGACGCTGCCGGCGACCGTACAGGGCCGGTCACCAAGCGGCGCCATAAGGCACCGGGACCGACGGGACCGGCCGACGGGACCGACCGGCGGGGCCGACCGACGGGACCGACCGACGGGACCGACCGACGGGACCGACCGACGGGACCGACCGACGGGACCGACCGACGGGACCGACCGACGGGACCGACCGACGGGACCGACCGACGGGACCGACCGACGGGACCGACCGACGGGACCGACCGACGGGACCGACGGGGCCGACGGGGCCGACCGACGCGACCGACGCGACCGACCAACGGGACCGACGGGACCGACCGACGGGACCGACCGACGGGACCGACCGACGCGACCGACGCGACCGACGCGACCGACCGACGGGACCGCACACGACAGTGGCTTGGTCACATACAAACCACGGCACGACACTGCAATGGAAGGGGATCTGCAACGGAGCGGACAGTGTGCCCAGTACAGCTCCGCCCCCGGCACGGTACTGTGGTGGCAGGGCCTTTAACAACAGAGCGGACAGTGTGCCCAGTACAGCTCCGCCCCTGGCACGGTACTGTGGTGGCAGGGCCTTTAACAACAGAGCGGACAGTGTGCCCAGTACAACTCCGCCCCTGGCACGGTACTGTGGTGGCAGGGCCTTTAACAACAGAGCGGACAGTGTGCCCAGTACAACTCCGCCCCTGGCACGGTACTCTGGTGGCAGGGCCTTTAACAGCAGAGCGGACAATGTTCCCAGCGCAGTACCGCCCACCCACCAAGAGCACAGACTTTTCGGAAATCAATGCGATGGGGAGAGGAACATCTGCCACAAAGGAGAGGATCTTGCAAGCTGCGCGTGTAACTCCCCCGATAGTGACGCCGACTTCACAGAACCATGAGGGAAAACCGTAACGCCAACGAAATGGACGTGATCATCAGCAGCACGTGACGTCACGCGTGTCAGTCGCCCGCGGCGAGACACTCCCCCCGGAAAGTCGCCACAGTGGGAAGCACCCGGCGTAGCCCGGGCTGTATTTGCACAGATGCCCGTCTGCGTCCGTCTAAAGCGCAGAGTCTTGGGGCGGGCCGAAGTCCTGATGCTCTCCGATGGTGGCTCTGACCATGGCCGACTGGGAGAGGCAGAGCCAGGGCTGGGCCGGCTCAGACTCACTCATGTGGAGAAAAAACGGGCTTCAACTGGTTATGAGGTGGGGAGTCCAGAGTCATGAACAGGAGCATGATAGGATGAATGGATTGGCGGATGAACGGCGAGTTACGCGAATGAATGCAATATAGTCTTAATGTCCTAAGGCGTTGAAGCTTAATAAGAGCCACAGTGACCTATCTGGGTTCAGCCTATCAAGTAAAGATACTATAAGATGATAAAGAATGACACCATCACACCCCAATCAACGCCATATCCTTGGTTCCGTGGTACCTGGCACCCCAGCCTGTCTAGCGCCGTTCAAATGATATTGTATAACACACTCCTCAACACACATGCCCCATCAGCAATTTTCGAACTCATCCACCCATGCCCAATTGTGCTATCATGCCCAATGCAATCAGCATCACATACCGGCAAGTCGGTGCTGAATGCAATCAGGTGTGCCTGTTGCTAGTATAATACGCAATTTATCAACATAATCTAAAGCATGCTGAACCTCAACGGTGCACACCTACCACGATAAATGTCACCACATGAACCTCAACTATTATGCTCATACTTTACAAATTAGAATTAAAAATAAGAGTGTGCAATTATAACTTGTTGTGAATATAATAGTGTGAAACTTTTGAAGTAACCTTTGAACTATCCTGCGCCTGTACTTTTTCTAATTAAGGTCTCCATGCCTATGCACAATATTCCAAGTGAATGTCGCGCATAGGCTAAGTACAGTTTTGTTTCAATAACTTCCTTACTTTTCTATTTCACACTTCTATTTGTAGTCATAGCATTCTTACATAGCTTAGCATGCACGTATCCGCTTTTCTCCAATTCATAGCATTCTGGTTGCCCTGTTCATAGCTAAGGCATATTGTATTTCTGTCTTGACGTCATTTGAAACTAACACACCGAAATCTCTTTCTTCTTCAACGACATCCAGTTAACTGTCTCTCATTATATATACAAATATACATTTATATATATGCATATTGATATATATATATATATATATATATATATATATATATATATATATATATATATATATATATATATATATATATAAGTGCCACCCCAGATGCACAACCCTGCACTCATGAAAATTGAATGATATCTAACATTTATCAGCCAATTTCTTAGGTTCTCTATGTCTAGCTAAATATTGCTAGGTTCATCACTATCGCTAGCAATTCCTCACCAGCTTGACATTATCAATACATTTACACACCCTATTCCTCAGCCCTGCCTCAAAATTGCTCACAAATATGATAAAAATAAGTGGACCTGGAACAGAGTTATGTGGCACTCCACTCAGAACATCTTTTCGTTCAGATTTACACCCATTTAACACTACCCTTTGCTTCCCTACCTTTCACCATTCTTCGATCTAATCTATAAGTTTTACATTACTCCCGTGCTGCTCTAGCTGATGGATTAAATACCTATGCAGAACTTCATCAAAAGCTTGGCTAAAGTCTTAGTAAACTATATCTATCCTGCGTTCCATTGTCAATCGCCCTAGTTATATACTCCATGCACTGCAGTCGGTTAGATGAGCAAGATCTCCTAGATCCACATCCATGTCGGGTATCCTGTGATGAGTGAACGGTTGACAAATTAATGGATTAATAAATTGATGAAGGCACCCATGACTTGATAATGATTCAATAGATAGATGGCTGGATGGATGAACTAATAGCACGTCTACCAAGTGCAATGGTATAATACACTATAATACACTAGTATAATATATGTGTGTGTATAATACACTAGATTAAATGTACGCACAAGTACATCCACACATGCATTTATGCCTGCATACATGCACGTACCCGTGTATTCCCACATGTACACATGCGTACGTGCATACATTAACCCGTCCAGTCTTGGGGGGTCTTCAATCGCCCCTCCCCCCTCAGGTTTCTCCCGGATAGTGGACGAACGGCGCTCGGCAGCGCGCCCAAATTTGGCATACCTTTTCCCACATCAATTTGGCATGCTGTATGCATGTATGTATGGGTGAATGGATGGATGGATGGATGGATGGATGGATGGATGGATGGATGGATGGATGAATGGATGGATGGATGGATGGATGGATGGATGGATAAATGGATGGATGGATGGATGGATGGATGGATGGATGGATGGATGGATGGATGGATGGATGGATGGGTGGATGGCTGGATGGCTGGATGGATGGATGGATGGGTGGATAGATGGATGGTTTGATGAATGGATGGATGGATGAATAGAGACGCACGGACGGACGGATCGGAAAATTTAAGGGCATGGAATGAAATGGTGAATAGCTTCTTCGGTTTCGGTTTACCCCTTCCTCGTTTCTTTCAAGATTCAAAAAGATTAGCATCTGCATGTTGGTGCAACCACTGAAAGCCAGACTGCTGATATTTATTTCTTGCTGATATCTGAAGCCTGTGCTTTCGGCGCAATGTGGCCACTCAGTTCCGGCCTCGATGTAGTGTGGAGATCAGTGCACCTCGCCGAACAAATAACGTTCTGGTGGTGGTGGCGCGGCAGTTGTGCGCTGGCTGCTCAAGCTGGAGTATGATTAAAACCGTGGTCTATTCCTGCGGGTGATTGAGCTGTTTACCGGCGTCAGAAACATACACACGACCTTGATGAGCCACGATGGGAAGCACACCGAAGGTTGATTTGCATGCAAGGTAACCCAACGATTTTACCTCTGTATTTTAAGTGAAAATATCCCCGATGCCGGGCGGGGAAGGCCCCTGCAGCTGTCGCTGCCATAGACGCAAAGGTTCCAACACGCATGTAAACGCTGGTGACAAGACCTGCATTTCGCCAAGTGCTGTGTACGGGTCGACGAGGTCACACGACAAACGCCTTTTGAACACGTGTTTTCTAATCAGACGAGGCTTGTGCGACACTAGCCAGATTGCTGTGATTCCATTCGGGGGCGTGGCACCGCCACCACTTCGCTATTCAGTCATGCCGCCCGGTCCATTGTCAATAAGTTGTGGGGCAGCGGAATTAATTATGTATTGATGACAGGGCAAAGGAATCTGCCCACGTGCAATCGCTGAAACTGAAATTGCGTTTGTGTCCCCGAATACCCAAGATTACTTTCTGACCAGCTTTCACTGCTTAGTGTTCTACTTGAGGCTATTCTCAGACAGTCAAGTTCGATAGCGTGCCTAGCAAGTATTGCAACTAATGTTTGCTTGGCAGTTCATTGGTCGGCATGTGGGCACATACGCCACTGGTCGATATCGATTGAGACGTGCATGCATGTGGCGTACGAAGTTGCAAAGTTCCGGCCTTGAAGGGCTTCACTGCCGCGCCCGAGTCCGCCGTTCAATCGATTCGCGCGTTCACGATTTCCTCGGTGATTTCGCCCACGTCCATGGCTGAATGGTGGCCCAGCTGGCTGCGACTATAAACCACGGCCCGTGTCATGGCGATGCATGACCGTGGGTAAGTGGCGCGTCACCGGGCCCGCTCTGCAGACCTAAATCCTCAGCTGCACCCTCGTGGACGACGTTCGGCATTGTCGCCACGAGACCGGCCGTGTTTACGACCGAATCGTCGTTCCAACAGGCTCCGACTGCGATCAGAGTGTCGGCTCCCACAGACAGTGGCTGTCCCGGGCGCCACGTTCCGAGAGAGACCGTGATTACGGCCGAGACCTTCTGTTTGCTGATCCACCTGTTAGCCGGCTGTGGCGTATCGTCCGAATCGATGTTCCGGTGATCCTTCGATGTCGACCCATGTTCCGCGCGGCTGTGGGTCCCGCGTAGGGCTATGGATTCTCCGACGGATCCATTCGCTGGCGGACTGTGGATGCGAACCTACGCGACCCGTGTTCGTCGGTCCCGCCACAGAGCTGCACTCGGGCGGTTGTGGCTTCACGCCCGGACACACACAGGCGTGCCATGGACGTGAGTCCACGCTCGGAGAGAATGGACCTCGACCCGGAACCACACTCTGGCGGACCATGGACACGAACACACGTTAAGTGGGTCTGCGAATCCAGACACGAATCCACACTCTGGCAGACCACGGACGCGGTCGCACGCTCCTCTCCGTGAGTCTGCGAATCTTGACACTACGACAGACCACGGACTGCGACAGACCCACACTACGTCAGACCACGGACGCGGTCGCACGCTCCGCTGGTCTGCGAATCTCGACACGGATCCGCCCTCGGGCCGCGTGCCCGGAGCGGCGCCCGCTGCCGAGCGGCGGGCGCGGGCGCGTCGTCCGGACATCCTCTCAATAATATTGCTTCTGCCGGGATCTATGGCAGCCTGCGCAATCGGCGGGGCGGGAGTGGCGGCGGCGCCATGTGGCTGCCGGCCGGGCGGTCGATGGCGCTGGCCGCCGGCTGGTCTGTCTGGCAGCCGGCACGGTCGACACAGTCGACACAGCCGGCACAGCCGGCACAGCCGACACAGCTGACACAGCCGACACAGCCGACACAGCCGGCACAGCCGACACAGCCGACACAGCCGACACAGCCGACACAGCCGACACAGCCGACACAGCCACACAGCCGACAAGCCGACACAGCCGACACAGCCGACACAGCCGACACAGCCGACACAGCCGACACAGCCGACACAGCCGACACAGCCGACACAGCCGACACAGCCGACACAGCCGACACAGCGACACAGCCGACAGCCGACACAGCCGACACAGCCGACACAGCCGACACAGCCGACACAGCCGACACAGCCGACACAGCCGACACAGCCGACACAGCCGACAAGCCGACACAGCCGACACAGCCGACACAGCGACACAGCCGACACAGCCGACACAGCCGAACAGCCGACACAGCCGACACAGCCGACACAGCCGACACAGCCGACACAGCCGACACAGCCGACACAGCCGACACAGCCGACACAGCCGACACAGCCGACACAGCCGACACAGCCGACACAGCCGACACAGCCGACACAGCCGACACAGCCGACACAGCCGACACAGCCGACACAGCCGACACAGCCGACACAGCCGACACAGCCGACACAGCCGACACAGCCGACACAGCCGACACAGCCGACACAGCCGACACAGCCGACACAGCCGACACAGCCGACACAGCCGACACAGCCGACACAGCCGACACAGCCGACACAGCCGACACAGCCGACACAGCCGACACAGCCGACACAGCCGACACAGCCGACACAGCCGACACAGCCGACACAGCCGACACAGCCGACACAGCCGACACAGCCGACACAGCCGACACAGCCGACACAGCCGACACAGCCGACACAGCCGACACAGCCGACACAGCCGACACAGCCGACACAGCCGACACAGCCGACACAGCCGACACAGCCGACACAGCCGACACAGCCGACACAGCCGACACAGCCGACACAGCCGACACAGCCGACACAGCCGACACAGCCGACACAGCCGACACAGCCGACACAGCCGACACAGCCGACACAGCCGACACAGCCGACACAGCCGACACAGCCGACACAGCCGACACAGCCGACACAGCCGACACATCCGGCACAGCCGGCCGCCGCGCCGTACCGGGTAGATACACAACACCGTGCCGGGTACATAGACCACTGTCTCGGGTACACTCACCACCCTGTCTCGGGTACACACATCACCCTGTCCCGGGTACACACACCACCCTGTCTCGGGTACACATACCACCTCGTCTCGGGTACACACACCACCGTTCCGAATACACATATTCCCTCTTGTGTGGTATACATTTGGGGTATGCTGGTCTGGCATAATCACGGCGAGATAGCAAGTAGTTCTCTTTAAAGCAAAAACTCATTACCGTTGCTCCGGGACAAGTTTTGTAATACGCAGCCGTCTCGCGGCTGCAGCAATCCAAATTACACCACTGAAAATAGCGTGGTCATGGACTTCACTGAAGGGCACTCGAAACCAATTAGTGCACTCTAGAACTCGTCAGACATCCTTAGATCTGTTGGACTCTCAGAGGGCTCAAAGGTCGCACAATGCCAACATAACTTTGCGTAAGTACTGGCTCGTTTTCCCCACAGCGCGCGCTCTGGTTCCGTGTTGTACGGCAGGTTTCCCGTGCCTGCTGCGGTAATTCAAATCGTCGATTGGCGCACGGATATGCCGCCGGGGCTATTCATCACTCGGCGTGAAAGCCCACCACCAGTGTCGACGTCGCTGCGGCTGGCTGGCGTTTGACAGGACTGGCTCGACTGTTGCCACTCGCTGTCGTCGGCAGACGACGGCTCGATTGGATCGGTGCTCTCTTCCGCTGTCAGCCGCAAGCGTGCTTCAGCGCTGAACTGCGTGGCCGCGCGTGGCCGTTACTGACGAATTCGGACGGCGCGCATAGTGCGCTACAACGGGGAACAGGAGGGGGGGGGGTGACCGTTACTGACGACTTCGAACGGCGCGCGCAGTGTGCTACAGCGGAGAGCAGGAGGGGGTGGGGGTGGGGGGTGACCGTTACTGACGACTTCGAACGGCGCGCGCAGTGTGCTACAGCGGGGAACAGGAAGGGGCGGGGGGTGGCTGCTACTGACGACTTCTGACGGGCGCGCACAGTGCGCTACAGCGGGGGTTACCTGGCGACTTCTGACGAGCGCACCGCGCGCTACGGCGGGGAGCAGGAGGGCGGGGGTGGCCGTTACTGACGACTTCGGACGGTGCGCGTAGTGTGCTACAGCGGGGAGCAGGAGCGGGGGGGGTGGCCGTTACTGACGACTTCGGACGGCGCGCACAGTGTGCTACAGCGGGGAACAGGAGGGGGTGGGGGGTGGGGGTGGCCGTTACTGACGACTTGTGACGGGCACGGCGGCCGCCCCACACCGCAGGGGGGGGGGTGGCCGTTACTGACGACTTGTGACGGACACGATGCGGCCGCCCCACACCGCAGGGGGGTGGCCGTTACTGACGACTTGTGACGGGCACGCTGCGGCCGCCCCACACCGCAGACAGGCGACGTCTCAATGGCTGACGGAGCAGATTACCCGGACCACCGACGAGCCCGCCGCGGAGATCAGGTGTTCTACACGGCACGGCAGCCACGCCATTACCACGACGGACCCGCTGTACATCATCATCCGGCGATGCTCAGTGTTGGACCAAATACCTTCCGATGAAACTTTCATACTCCAATGCATACGAACGCCCCAAGGCTGGTAGCTCACGTGGCCGCCTGAAACAACCACAAGTGCTGTAGCAATTGTTGGAAGGAAGAGATACAAACGCATTTAGTGTGGAGAGTGGAAAACGACTGAACAAGTGTTCAATGCGATTCCAGTTTTGCATGCCATTCGGGATGAAAGTCACGCAAAACTGTATTTATGAGGCATGCTGGTAAGGAATGGGCACCACAGTGTTGGCGGTATTTTCAAGACTACCCTGACGAGTGTTTCTCAAGTGACTATCAGAACCGTGACCACATACTGGGTAGCTGTTTTCCTTGGCTGCTGTTGAAGGACCAACCGCAACGCCATTTTCACGAGGAAAAGCACATGTTAGAGGACTAAACGCAGCACTACTTGCATAAGGTAGGAACATGGTGGAGGACCAACGACAGCGTCATTTCCACGAGGAAAAGCACATGGTGGGGGACTAACGACAACGCAATTTTTACATTGTACGGCACATGTTTGAGGACTAACGACAGCGCCATCTCCACATGGTACGGCACATGTTGGAAGACTAAGCACGGCGAAATTTCCGCATGGTACGGCGCATGTTGGAGGACTAACGGCAGCGCAATTTTTACATGGTACGGCACATGTTGGAGGACTAACGGCGGCGTCATTTTCACATGGTGCGGCACATGCTGGGAGACTAACGGCGGCACCATTTTCACATGGTGCGGCACATGTTGGAGGACTAACGGCGGCACCATTTTCACATGGTACGGCACATGTTGGAGGACTAACGGCGGCGACCATTTTCACATGGTACGGCACATGTTTGAGGACTAACGACAGCGCCATCTCCACAGGGTACGGCACATGTTCACCGAGGACGGACGCTGGGAAGCTGCTCACGATCGCATATGCCGTGCTGGGTATCCCGCTGATGCTTCTCTACCTTTCCAACATAGGTGAGTGCAGAGTGGTGAGTTGCCAGTGCGACCGTTGAGTTCTCAACTGCCGTACTGGCAACTCACCACTCACTGAGAACTCCCAGTTGAGTTCTCAACTGCCGGTTTGTGGATACCATGTTCACTGCGCTAGTTTGGGGCCTGCTGTATCAGCCTGGAACACAATTTTATCGACCAGCTTTATGGTGTGGAAATTGTTGCCGGCAGTGGTGGCCAAATTCAGTTTTGGTCCGCAAAGTTTTGCGCCGTGCTCGCACCCATGAATCGAATCATTCACTGCTCTGAAAGCATGCATCTTCAAAGGGCCAAACGGACAGCTCATCAGGTTTGGACTGCGCCAGTCGTTCAACTATTCTGTTCCAGGCTATTTCGTGTTCAGGGGTAATTTTCCGCACCATGAATTAGTGCAGTGTCGGAAGAAGCCAAAGACTACGTACACGGCTGACACATATCATGGTATGGTAGTCAAGCACACCAGGGTAGTGTTCAGGTGGCACAAGGGAACACAATTCCACCAATTCAGATATATTTCAATGCATCTTACGTGACGGGCGTAGAAGCGAATTGAACCTGAAATCAGTCAATCCGCAGACTACTTTCAGGACCACCATAGTTAGCGGAACACATTGAGTCTATTCTTGACCATGTAATGTCGTTGGGATTGCGTGATATCTGCGACCCAAAGTTGCAGAAAGTGTATGCATGCATGAAGCCACGGTTCAGAGGGTGAAGGCTAGACAGCTCCACCGAAATCCACACACATGCCGCTGTTCCGGTGGGCACTTACAGGGCGGTGCCGACTCCGGCCAATGTGAAATTGTGATACTAATTGATCAGGACTTACGGCCAAACTTGCTACAGCGCCGCGTTGCTCTCATTTCACCATAGTGTTCACGTTGATGGCCGTGGTATATTAAACGCGAGGCGGCGCTGATGGAGCCACCGGGTGGGCTTGTCGCTTGTTGTTTCCATTTTCGGGGTGAACTTTTTAAACTGCCTGTTCCCGAGTGGAGCACATTTTAGTCTGACGCTTCCTTTGAGATGACGGGTCACGCCTGTGCGACTTTCGCCGGCGCGTTAACTTGCAGCTGCGCAAGAAAATGAACGGGTTAAGGTAGGAAACAAGGGCACTTCTTCACTGTAAGTTTTCAAGTGGGTTGGTGATGATAACGAAGCGCAGTGGTAGTTAATACGCAGCTGTTGCATGACTAGTGAAGCTCAGAACTATGCAGCACATATGTATCCCATCTCAGAAATATACCATTCCATGATTTCTCAAAAGTTGTATGCAATTTATGCGGTCACACAGTGCAATAATATTTTATGTGCAACTAAATGCTAAAATGTCTGCATTGGAAAGAGAGTCAGGGGCCAATGATCCGGATGAAGGGATAGGCCCCTGAGCAGACGGACAAATAATCCATCAATATGCACATGTGCACATGTATCATGACAGCTAAGTGTGGTTGTTGATAGGAGTGAGAAATTGTGACCTCACGCCGCGATCCGGCTTTAAGACCCCATGACTTCAAAGCATGCAGGGTCGTCTTCAAAAAGGTGCCAAGATATGACAGAAACATTGGTCGAAATAAGAGGAACGTGCCATTAATTTAGTAAATTTACCGTAGTTTCAGGAGAGGTAAACACATTTTATATATAAACGTAGCGTAGCTCTGCCGAATACAATGAATATCGGGTATGATTTAGTTGCGATAATCTAATGAACCATGAAGACAAGATTACTTCGACTCCATTTTCTATCAATTTATTTGTATGCTTAGTGCGCAGGATTTGCATCAGTCACAGCTATTTTCAGAAGGGTGTTTCTCATTTAATTTCACTTTTCCTCACTCTTCAACAAGTAAGAAATGACGGCGGATCACTGGTGATCTATAATTTTTATTCGCCTTTCTTCACAAAAACATGTTATGAGATTTACCAATTGCGGAAGAACCCTAATGCACCTAAACATTGACAACGCTGTGCCAATTCTCTCCTTGCAATGCTATAGTCGTTCTGCTTTTTTTCAAGTTCTGAGGGACATGTTAAATCGTCTTCCACCCTCTCCTCTCCCCTCCCGCCATTGGCCACGCCCACAGCTGTCACTCTTACGAACAGCTGTACCGACCTCCGACGCGCGACACCAGCATGTGCTTCCTCCCAGCAGTGTAGATGGCGCTAAAAGACGGAGCGGAGCGTCCCGGGCAAAGTGAGTTCGGGTCAGGCATATAAAATGCGGTAACACTGACTCATGGCGGGTGGCCCACTTCCCGGTGGCCCGACACGCTCCGTCTTACCCGTCAGGCTGATCGACGCATGATCAATTTAATCATGCCAACTTCGATCCCGTCATGTATCCGGTGTTCGGCCGCCCGACCGCGCTGCTCCAGGCAAGCGATGCGGCACAACCTGCGGTGGCGGGGTCCACTTGACGGATGCGACATGTTAATGGCCATCACTAGTGTGGTCGCTGCCGGATTACGACCAAAGCGTCTGATGGAAGATCGTCGCACGCAATGCATGCATGCAAGCGGTGTGCGTGGGGCAGGCTGATGGGGACTCGGAGAAGCTTGGTCGCGGTCCTCATCGCCAGTTGGGCTACTTCCATATCCGACTGTATCTCTCCCCTCCCATCTCCCTTATCTCTCTCCAGTGCCTCTTTTACTCTATATCTTCCTCCCTATCTCCGTTGCCTCTCTCCAGTTCCTTTTTGGCTGTCCCCTTCTTCACTCTATGATTTATCTCTCTTCCTTTCTCTCTCTCCTCCTCTCTCTCTCTCCTTTCTCTCTCCTCTCTCTCACTCTCTCCTCTCTCTCTCCCTCTCTTTATGGCTTTCTTTATTTCTCCCTCGCTCTCTCTGGCGCCAGTAATAGTTATCAATGGAACCACAACGCAATTTCACTTCGGTCGCCTAGCAAAAAAGGCCGGCAAACAATCTCAGATCGTTCCGACCGAACAAGCTGGCACTGTTTTGTGAATGCAGTGCCGCTGGTGCTCGGGGCCGACACACACCCCATTACCGCACTCAGGCAATGCGAGCTCTGTTGCGAATTCAGGCTTACTCTGAGACCGTGCTGAAACCATGCTTTTGGCATGTTCACGATGAAGATACCAACCCCATCCTAGGCATTCCCTATGTTGTACCTGATCGATGCTAACATCCGATGATGTTGGTATTGCCTCATTGGCAGCTACATTATTGATTATTGGGGCTTGGGGTCGTACGTCAGCGAGGCCTTATGACGCAGCTGGGTAAATGGCAGCAAATCATGTCGCAGAGACCACAGCCACGACATCTATCCAGGCAACAACTGAGAGGCATTGATACTGAAGGGTGAAGATCAACAACAGCAATAACAGTACACTTATATGAACAGGAAAGCGAGATAATAGCACAAACGAGTTCAGTCCGGTGCAATATCATTACGGCTGAAATCGAGGAGGCAGGTGAAATACGTAATGTGTAATCACAGTTTGCCAGATGATCATGACAAGATGATGATGACAAGATGATGATGACAAGATGACGATGTCAAGATGATGATGACAAGACGATCCTTCCGACCTCCTCGCCATCCATCCTGACGGCGTTTATGAAGCCCTCAGCCGCTGGCTTATGGATGCACACCACTTCCGCTCCGCCCGTGGCGAGCCATTTGTACATTTGTATTTGCATTTTTACATCATAGTCGTGCTAAGCATCTTGTTAGCTATCTTATGTTCCGTCCAAATTGCACACCTTGGAAGAATGTGTCCTTAGAAGACATTATATGGCATCTTGAATTACTTTTTGTGGATAGTACATACAGACATAAGCCAGATACTTCCATAGTACGAATACACAAGCTATAAATGAACGATTAGTCAAAATGTGTTTAATTGCACTGAGATATGTTATTCTAATCTTTCCAGTAAAAACCACTGAAATTCCAGCAACAAGCTACTTTCTGTATGTTGCTGTAGATACTCCTCTCTTCACAATACTTCCATTTTCAGTGGAAATGGGATCTCTGAAAACGCTAAGTCGTGCCAAAGGGAAATATTGTGAAAGAGAGTTTATTGGGAACATACTGGCCGAAGGACAGTATGTTCCCAATTTCGTCTCACGCAATGGCCGAAGGACATCACGAAATGTGCTGTCGTTTCCGACCATTCACCACAAGTACAAGTTAGGGATGTAGTCGCAGTCATACTTGGCAGATAAGCATGTAGGGCTGAGGAGCCCAGTTGTCGTCTAGTATATAGCGTGCTGCCAAATGTTGATTCATGAGGTGCATATTTGGTGTGGGAAGAACCATCAACCGATGTATGGCCTTGTTAGATATTTTTTTGGAAGGTATTGACACAATTTGTGCGGGAAGATTTTTTTCAAAGCCTGGTGTCGATGACAGGAATGATTGTCGGTTGCCATTTTTTCTCTTGGTGAGCAATATACAATAGTTTTCGTTTTTAGTTCTTAGCAGGTGGTTTGATATCTGACGTTTGATAGCTGTACCAATGCACAAGTTGGTGAAACCAGGCGTTTCTAATTGTATGATAACATGATAGTTTGTGTACTGTTCGCCTAGCTTGGAGTGATTCACGGCCCAATTCATCAAAAGATATCGTCTACTGACGTCCTAAATTGTGATCAAATATCAAATATATCGGGTCTGTTTTGAATTCTCTCTAGTACCGTCGCGTCATTTATAGTAATTAATGCATCGTAAGCGGTGCAGTAGGGGGTGGTCGGAGGTAAGCCTGTCCTCGTGAGGTAGTCACCACATCAGGAGCGCACTCGATCCTCCTCATTTGAGGTGATTATCAAGTTCTGAACAGCAGATTTTCGGGACGCGCCACTGCCGCATTGCTCCACACATTTCCCGCTGCAGTGGATGCATGCAGATGCATATGCATGTGCATATGTGTATGCAAGTATGTGCATTGCATGCAGGTGCATGTTCCTTGCTCATCGATACACAAACACATTGAGGATTCTTGGGTTGACCACACGTTGAAGTGAGCCACTGCAAGTCAGTGCTTCCTTAGCTAAACGCACTGATTTACCCGTATTACAATAACTCGCAGAGCAATGCAACTGGCCTTAACAACAGCAAAAACACCTTAGTGCGAGTATACTCATTCTACGGGAATGTTTGTGAAGAATTCAGATTGTTTTCAAGGCCATAAGGATAAGATTTGCTTGGGCATTTCATTATACAATGACAATGAACATTCCATTATAGACGACAACTTGACACACGGAATCCATACCTGGCCTCTGACCGAAAATAACGTTGGTGCTGAGGTGACACGGGTCATATACCACTCAGAATCGAACTTCAGCACGGGAATGTAGCGGGAAGCACGGGAAAGTATTTCACATCCAATGCAAGTGTCACCTTTGTAAATAGTCGTGATTATTTGGCCAGCTTTCAAATCCAAGTGGGTTCGGATGACACCCTGGTTAATTCTTCCCTAAATTGTGCCAAAGTTCTGGAAAGGAGTTCAGGTCTGGTGGAAATGTGCACAATTCGCGCAAAGCTTGATAGCCATGGCTTTTGGCTCATAGAACAGGTATACTTCGGCGATCACCGAGGTCAAATGTTCACTGAATTCTGGCCTGGGCCATAGAACACATTCGGGCACATTTAAATTATTGGAGGTTATCGAAGACCAATCCTGGTTGATTGCTTCATTTGAACTGATCACTGGCGGTGATCGTCGATAACACTGCGTGATGAGAAATGTCTGAAGCATAAACTGGCCGTCATTGGGATATAATTTGTAGTAAAAATACACACAAAATACGTGAGCAGAGAAAATGCATGCCTCCGCAAACGACGGTGCCGGTCAGTTGTCAAGCATGGTCCGGCAATTATTCACAACAGAAACGCTGATGGGTATAGTTTTCCAACAATTTGGACAAGGGATGCAAAATCTAACCCCCTCGACATGGAAGGACAAGATTTCCAAATAAATAGAGCTTACGAAATAAGAAATATTTCCTAGAAGATACTGAACTGTACCTGATCTTGAATGACGTGAAGACTCCTAGACCTTACCGTCCCCTTACGATGTATCCAAGTATTCAGTTGGACGCAACATAACTTGCATGGTATCGCTTGCTTTCGCACTGTAAGGAATTGTATATTTATGGCAGATAAGGCTCAACATTTGTTATCATTTTCATACATATGCTGTGACATCGTTGTCAGCAGATGGATCATCGAACGTTATCCCGTAGCACCAGGCTTTGGAATACTTAGAGCAGGTTTAAGCCAAGAAGACATGAGGGTTTTCGCCAGAGATAACAAAGAAGACACTCGTCAGTATTATACAACGCCAAACCTATAAAAACAGGTATCCAGCTGACATCTCAACTATCGATTTACCTTCGAATACCTTCTATTGAGACCTGTATCCAGGCTTCCACTCTATGCTGACATTGACACTGGGAGATAGTTTCTTTCGCAAATAGCTTAATCGAATGAAATCCAATGTTTGGGTAGGTGGCAAATAGGTAAATCCTCGGACCTAACAGTGCAGATAGACAGATTTGCAGCCGTCAAATTATACATTCAGATGCAATGTAATGTAATATTGATGCCGATAGCTTAACATAACTTCCAGGGTAAAAAGTAAATACAGCTTTTTGTGCTCCCCAGGTGATATTCTGGCCCGCTGTCTGAAGTTTCTGTGCAACGGCTGCTGCTTTTGTCGACCTCTGCAGAGGAAGAAGAACATCCCCGCCGACGCGTACCGGCCGCCGATGGCCCCTCCACCCCCGCGGCTCAACCACATCGACGGCGACCTCAAGCACCAGCACCACCATCACCATCACCACGAGCTGCTGGAGCGCGGCCTGGAGGAGACGGCCTCGTCGCCGCCCGTGCTCGAGCCCAGCTCGGCTCTGCCCTTCTGCATGTGCCTGGTGGCCATGCTCGCCTACATGCTGGGCGGCGGCTACCTGCTGACGCTGTGGGAGGACTGGAGCTACCTGGACGGCGCTTTCTTCTGCTTCGTCAGCCTGAGCACGATCGGGTTCGGCGAGCTGACGCCGGGCGGCGGCGGCGGCGCGGCCAGCGCTCAGCTGGTGGCGGCGCTGTACCTGCTGCTGGGCATGGCGCTGATCGCCATGTGCTTCAACCTGATGCAGGAGCAGGCCGTGTGTCTGGTGCGGTGCGTGGCGCGCCAGCTGGGCGTGCTGTCCGAGCCGGAGGACGAGCCTGTCAGCTGACGGCAGCCGGCGCCGGCCGAGCCGAGCCTCGAGCTGCACGCGCTGCCGCACTCGGTCACCAGCCGCGACCGGCTGCTGGGCCGCGAGCGCTGCGACTGCTGGGAGGACCAGCCGGACGTCAGCAAGAACGACGCCTTCAACCACATCAGCTACAACACGCTGAGCAGCGCCGACATGCTGCGCCGGGACATGGTGGCGGTGAGCTCGGCCGAGCTGTGCGCGCTGCGGCCGCGCGCCGACGGCGGCACGCTGACGCGCGACGCCGTCCGGCCCGGCATCCTCAAGAAGAGCGTCGTCGTATACGACGAGGAGCTGCCGCGCGACGGCGACGTGGTCGGCGAGACGGTCATCGGCGACATCGTGGTGTGACGAGAGCGCAGCGGCGGTGTGGCGCCGCTGCCCGAACAATCGTCGGTCGGCGCCGCCGCCCCGCCGCGCTCACTTCCATTGTGTTATGAGCGCACTGTGACGAGGACGTAGCTGGAGTGTGGCGGCGCCGCCCGGACAATCGTCGGCCGACGCCATCTGACCTCCAGTGTGTTATGAGCGTGCTGTGACGAGGACGTAGTCGCGGTGTGGCGGCGCCGCCCGGGCAATCGTCGGCTGGCACCACTGCCACGCCGCTCTGACCTCCATTGTGTTCTGAGCGCAATGACCCAGCGGGGCCGGCTGTCGGCAGGGCTCAGGTCACCGGCCGGCCGGTCGGCGGCAGCAGCCCAAACAGTGGCCTGCGCCACCCGCACAGACTACCGAGGTCTTATTGACGTTTGAATAATGGATTATCGCCCGCTCAGTCATGTGTGATTCTACCGTGATTGCGTCGTTCGTGGGTTTGCGCCAGATTTGTCGAACTCTGCCAAGAATAGGGTGGTTCCGTCTGACAAGCTTGGGCTTCATCGGGATTGCAGTGTGGATTATTAGACCGATGTTTCTCGGGAAGTTCGCCGTGAAATATTTGCCTATTGCTCGTTTGTATTTCCGGACAGAGGTCCGGCTCTTATCCGTGCAGTGGGCCTCAGTTGATAATTTCCAGGAATGAATCAAAACGTCTCAACGTTTCTCAGTGCAGGAGATGGTCAGACTGGAATGCGAGGTCTGCACTCCACACAAGGGTGGTGAAGTGATACCAAGGACCGCTAAAATTTCATCATTAAGCTGGTACATTTTAGACATCAGATACAGGGAGAATGTAAAGTGAAACTAGGTTGATGAGGTCGACGTTAAGGCTGTCAGGAGTCTGTGTCAGATCACTTCTGACAGAGAGAGTTCTGCGATAACTTTTTGCTGCCAATTTTCCAGTTCAATTGATGTTACTCAATCGGGTAATGGGCTCAGTGTCCACACGGCAGTTGTCGCCTAACATTGACACTGGTCTGGCGCAGCCGTCCTAACGCACATTAGAATACATGCTGGGAAATAGATTGAACATGCTGAACAGCGGATAACTGGGCCGATAACAAGGGAGCAGGAGCTGATGCCGGCAAGCTGTGAGGAAATGATGCGCAGCTCTGTTGATCCATGATGCCGGCTACCTTTCCCGATGCTGATCAGTTCAGAAATACTCACTCAGGTGCAAACCGTGAGCCGATGCTCCCGGAGTCTCAGCGGCAAGACTGGCAGCTGGTGCTCACATCCTCACCGATGGATGAGGATGTGAGGAGAGGGTGTCTCCGTACGCGGTTAGAATGTGAGCTAACCTTTCGATGCTACCGAGCAAGGAAGCTCCGGACACGGCAGCCATATAAATATTTAATGGCTGAAGTATTTTAGCGGATTACTTTTGCATGCAGTAAGCTTCACCATATTTCAAACAGGGTTTTCACTCGAATGAGTATTTCTGAATTGGTCAGCATCGGGAAAGGTAACCGACATCATGGATCATTAGGGCTGCGCATCATGGATCATTAGGGCTCATTAGGGCTGCGCATTTTCTCACAGCTTCCCGGCATCGTTGCCCAGCCTCTTTTTATTGGCCCAGTTATCTGCTGTTCAGCATGTTTAATTCCTATGACCACTTAATATCCGTTAGTGAAGAAGTGCGTCACAGGCACGACAGCTTGACAAGGTCATTTCTTGGAATGCGAACTTCAGCACATGTGGCTCCTGGACATACTTTTGTTTGCCTACTGATTCGTTTTGCATCATAAATCGTGTTCTGATTAAACAATGCTACCTTCTTAGGTTCCATGTTATTTTTAGTGTAAGCTGGGTGTGAAATATTTCGTCTTAACGTTGTCTAGTGGAATGAACATGGCCGAACATGGCAATACAATGATGTGATGTTTTGAACAGGATTGATAATCTTGCCAGAGATAATCTCACCCTCTTAGCGAAGTTATTGGCTTCGTGAATGCATCACCATCGCCCGACAACACGGCTATGGCATGCCAAAGCTGTGCAATCCATTGACGAGGAGCCAACTTAGGCTTGGTGACATATGGCATCGATAATTGTTTCAACCTGTTTCTCGCACGGGCTATGTGCTATGACCGAGTGAATATTGCTCTCCTCGGGCTTCATGCTGACTTCCCCGTACGAATTATCTCCTGGATTCCAGATGGCTGCCAACAAAGCTGCCTTTCACTAACAGTCGGAAGTGTTCAAGCTGATGCATACATATTGCATTGCTTCCAAAGCACATTTTCTAAAACGTCGCAAGATGTCCCCTTGAGAGTGCACAGGGCGCAATCAAGCCTACTTAGTGAGGACGGACGCTGGCTACGGGGTCTTCAGCTGAGCAAGACTCGCCGATAAGTGCACTTCCCGCGATAAAGGCGACTACGTGCCTGTGCTATAGTCACGTGCCCACACTTTCCGAGAACGACATAACTTCCCGTTTCCCGAGTGAACTACTTGTGCCATATTACCATATATTTCCGAGTTAACTATTTGTGCTAGCGAGGATCGGTTGCTGCACAAATACTGTACAGGCAGAACAACGTCTGCTTGCTCCTGTGGAAAGGTGGCATACGCCATTGCAGTTCATTTGACATACTTCAGATGGTAATGTCTGTTCTTTGATATTTTTCGGATGGGCTTATTCGAGGAGCCGGGCAAAGTTAACCATGCTCAGGGTCATCCAAAAACGAACCATAGGACACACCCAGAGAGAAGATATTGAAGTCGCCTTCATTATCTTAATATCTCGCGGTGTGACATACACTAAAGAAAAGTGTCATCAAAATCCATTGATGTTAGTTGGTACGAAGTGGTGCGCCACGGATTTGGTAAGGGTTAAGGATCGCCCCCTTTGCAGATGGAGAGAGGGAGATGGGAAGAAAGCGAAGGAAAAAGAGAAAGAGAGAAAGCGAGAGAGAGAGAGAGAGAGAGAGAGAGAGAGAGAAAGAGAGAGAGAGAGAGAGAGAGAGAGAGAGAGAGAGAGAGAGAGAGAGAGAGAGAGAGAGAGAGAGAGAGAGAGAGAGAGAGAGAGAGATAGAGGGAGAGGGAGATAGAGAGAGAGGCTCAGTTACCCTCTCCAAAAGTCATCATGCGAGGACAGTGCGCATCCGCCTTCCCTTCTGAAGGTTCGCTGCAGACCTCCGACAGTCGGCTCGGGGGCGAGCTGCGCCGTTCTGGTTAGGATCGCAGACGAGAGGCGAGCTGCGGCGAGCTGCGACGTTCTGGTGACGGTCACAGATCAGCGGCGGCGCGCTTTGCCGTTCTGGTGACGTCACAGACCAGCGACGAGCTGCGACGTTCTGGTGACGTCACAGACCATGTGGCGGCGAGCTGCGCCGTTCTGGTTAGGATCGCAGACAAGAGGCGAGCTGCGGCGAGCTGCGACGTTCTGGTGACGTCACAGACCAGCGGCGAGCTGTGCCGTTCTGGTGACGTCACAGACCAGCGGCGAGCTGCGACGTTCTGGTGACGGTCACAGATCAGCGGCGGCGCGCTTTGCCGTTCTGGTGACGTCACAGACCAGCGACGAGCTGCGACGTTCTGGTGACGTCACAGACCATGGCGGCGAGCTGCGCCGTTCTGGTTAGGATCGCAGACAAGAGGCGAGCTGCGGCGAGCTGCGACGTTCTGGTGACGGTCACAGACCAGCGGCGAGCTGCGCCGTTCTGGTGACGTCACAGACCAGCGGCGAGCTGCGACGTTCTGGTGACGGTCACAGACCAGCGGCGAGCTGCGCCGTTCTGGTGACGTCACAGACCAGCGGCGAGCTGCGACGTTCTGGTGACGGTCACAGACCAGCGGCGAGCTGTAGCATTCTGGTGACGTCACAGACCAGCGGCGAGCTGTAACGTTCTGGTGATGTCACAGACCAGCGGCGAGCTGTGCCGTTCTGGTGACGTCACAGACCAGCGGCGAGCTGTAACGTTCTGGTGACGTCGCAGACCAGCGGCGGCGAGCTGTGCCGTGCTGGTGACGTCACAGACCAGCGGCGTCGCCGGCGCCGCTCTGGTGACGTCACAGACCAGCGGCGGCGAGCTGTGCCGTGCTGGTGACGTCACAGACCAGAGGCGTCGCCGGCGCCGCTCTGGTGACGTCACAGACCAGCGGCGGCGAGCTGTGCCGTGCTGGTGACGGTCACAGATCAGCGGCGGCGAGCTGTGCCGTGCTGGTGACGGTCACAGACCAGCGGCGGCGAGCTGTTCCGTGCTGGTGACGTCACAGACCAGCGGCGAGCTGTGCCGTGCTGGTGACGTCACAGACCAGCGGCGTCGCCGTCGCCGGCGCCGGCTCGGCCGCTGTGCGCCGGCAGATCGGCACCGCTCAGCCGCGCCACTAAGGGCGCGACGTATTGCGCCGTTAGCGGCGGCGCGCGACGTATTGCGCCGCCACTGTCGCCGGTATTGCCAATTGAGCGCGACGCAGGATTGTGGACCGCGGAGCAACCGGCACTGGCGAGTGAATGGACTATCGCCAGCAGGGAAGGGTACCGGCAAAGCGGAGAGGTCAGATGTCGCCAGCGAGAGGGATGCTGGCACCGGCGAGTGAAGCTATGGCCAGCGAGAGTGAATACCGGCACATGATAGAGGATGGATGTCGACAGCGAGAGGGGATACCGGCATCTGCAAGAGGGCAGATATCGTCAGGGAGACGGGATACCGGCGCCGGCGAGTGAAGACTATGGCCAGAGAGACGAGATACCAGCACTGACGAGTGAAGACTAAAGCCAGCGAGACGAGATACCAGCACCGGCGAGTAAAGAATATTGCCAGCGAGATGGGATACCAACACTGACGAGAGAGGGGAGACATCGCCAGCGAGAGTGAATACCAGCACTGACGAGAGGGCAGATATTGCCAGCGAGAGTGAATACTAGCACTGACGAGAGGGTAGATATCGCCAGCAAGAGGGAATACCAGCACTGACGAGAGGGCAGATATCGTCAGCAGGGAAGGATACCGGCAACGACGAAAAGGTAGATATCGCCAGCGAGAGGGAATGCCGGCACAGGCGAGAGGACGGATGTCGACAGCGACAGGAGACCAGGAATAATAGGACATGAAACCAGAAGAGGAGGGACTGTCGCCCGCGTGAGGAGAGACGAGCGTCGGCAAGAGGAGATAACAGCACCAATAAAAGGAGACGAATACGATCGAAAAGGGCGACCATCTTCAGCGAACAGGACAATGTGTGGGCTCGAGAAATCGGCACGGGGCAAAAGTATGCATTAATCTGGACCGTGGTTCGAAGTCATAGCTTTCGACTTTGGAGGGAGATGATGCTGACACAACATTCCTTAGAATATCAACTGTTCTATCAACTGTATACGTGTACTCCTATACAACATATAGAGCGTATATGGTGTATGAAATATATTATATTTAATCAACATTCATCCAGTACTCGGCTGGAGGTTGCTTTTTTACTCCTCTAGCTGCACATTTGGCCTCATGGCAGCACTGTCTCTGGCTAGATAAAACGTTTATTCCCTTAGTTTTGTGTGCTGCTTCATTTTCCTTTTTGCTGCGCCAAATCACTTATGAACAGTTTGGATGGACACGCATTTCCCGTTGGCCTTCCAAGGTTCAGTAAAGATCAACTAGTCCAAGCCGTTCAACACCAGGTATTCTGCATATTAGTTTTATTTTTGGTTGTGGCAGATTACATTCTAATACCTTTGAACCCGGCATACTTTCCATTAGGAACACCAATCACTTAGCGGTGCGCTCAGGCTATATATGACTTATGACGATTCGATGTGAAGTCAGAAGCGGCCTTCGTTTATCTCCAGAGCTACTCCGACTCACACGTGTAGGGACATGCAAACATGCTACTGCTGTATATTATGAAACGGGGGGGAGGTTAAGCTGGAAAAATTGAAGTATTTTTGCTTAGTAATTTCGCTTGCCGAACCTGGATAGTTCATTTGTCACCGGAGGAATAGTTTGTGATGGCTTACGCTAATGTAGATTAGTTCAGTGTACTGCACGATCACCAGCAGGGACATTACTCAGTCAGGTGAAGTAAAATAAACAGCAGTGTCGTGTATATGTTTACCACAGAGTTCCTCCAGCGAACATCTCACGATTAGTCATTCGAAACATTATTGGAAAACCTCCCACATCCTCCGGAAAACCGACGAGCGGCTGCCTTGAACTGTGACATAGGTAAACATGATACAACAACGCTACTTTCAGAGGCCAGAAAGTTAGTGCACAAAGCTGGCCTGCGAACAAAGCATCCTCTGTTGGCGGCGGTGATGTTAGCATGGGGAATATTCTACAGCTGCAGGCGTCCACGTTGGTCTATAAAGAGCAACAACGACACGAACGACAACGAACAACAAACAAACGAAACGACTGGAGCAAGTCTGAAGCAAGCTGGTCTGAGTCAGTCTGCCTTGCAAAGAGCTAGCTTGAACAAGAGCATGTTGTGCTGTGGGAAGTGGCCGATGACTGATGACGCATCTAAATGTTCCAAGCCGGTGGTCGTAGTTAATGTTGTCTGCATTGCGGTCGGAGTACAACACCCGTCATTTTAAGAACCCATCCTCCACTCGCTTCAGACGCTTTAGACGTGACACCGATGGAGCAGACCTGCAACGCTTCCGATTTACAGGGCGGAGCGGACATGGCGGCAAAAACCAGCGCGCAACGGCTTACACAGGAACCTTGCGTGATGCTGGGCCAACGGCTTATACAGGAACCTTGCACCATGCTGGGTCAACGGCTTATACAGGAACCTTGAACCATGCTGGATCAACGGCTTATACAGGAACCTTGCACCATGCTGGGTCAACGGCCTATACAGGAACCTTGCACCATGCTGGGTCAACGGCCTATACAGGAACCTTGCACCATGCTGGGTCAACGGCCTATACAGGAACCTTGCACCATGCTGGGTCAACGGCCTATACAGGAACCTTGCACCATGCTGGGTCAACGGCTCATACAGGAACCTTGCACTATGCTGGGTCAGCGGCTTATACAGGAACCTTGCACCATGCTGGGTCAACGGCTTATACAGGAACCTTGCACCATGCTGGGTCAACGGCTCATGCAGGAACCTTGCACCATGCTGGGTCAACGGTTTATACAGGAACCTTGCACCATGCTGGGTCAACGGCTTATACAGGAACCTTGCACCATGCTGGGTCAACGGCGTATACAGGAACCTTGCACCATGCTGGGTCAACGGCTTATACAGGAACCTTGCACCATGCTGGGTCAACGGCTGCGTGCGGCGCACCATCGATCCCAGCTTTGTTTGTTTGTTTGTTTGTTTATTGGTTGGTTCACGACACACTTTATGCACATTCCCGGCTAATGGCGCCGCCCATACTGTTTCGCCGGTGGGCCGCGGGATTGGGAAATGTCCTGAGTGGCGCTGGAGTCGAACCCGGGACCTTTGGTACCCATAGCCCGACACCTTAACCACTCGGCCATCCCCGCCCCCCATCGATCCCAGCGTGCGCCTGCCTGGCTTTGGACACGGTCGTGTTGTGTGGCTGGTGAGGGCTGATTTCGGGTCCAGGACGACTTCCAGATACCCAACCTCGGCGCGGCGCTCCAGCACGTCATCAAGCACGTGGGCGCGCGCCAGCAGCGTTTCCGCAACGTGAATGAGATGAAGCTGCACCTCGCAGGATCCAGCTTTCAGCGCCATGTGCGGAACCAGCGCGCGGAACTGTCGACGCCGCGCTGAAGAGCCCCGGCAGCTTCGGGTCCCGCACCAGGATGGCACAGCTTCATGTCATCAGCGTGCATCACACAGTTGGTTTCCACGTGAAGCAGGACGTCAGCTGGGATACATATGAGCAATAACGGGCGCGAATACCCCAGGTACCCCAGACAGAGCTGGCGTCTATGGTGAGTGCTTCCCGTTCAGCACAGCTACCTGCGTTCTGATGGCCAGGAACATAACAGTGGAATCAGTTGTGGGCGTACCTCATTAGACGAAACGTGTGCCTGGGTTTGTGCACGAACAAGGGATAGTTTGCGGTGAAAACGTCAATGTATACGGCGTCCGTCTACTTGCCATTCGTAATGGTACATCGACAACAGCGTAATATATCGGCAATAGTGTAGGCAATGTCGGCAAAGGCGCACTACCTTCCAAGGCGCCGACCAATGGCTTTTGAAGCATTCGCTTCGGACGAAATTGGTTACACCGCAAAGAAAACCGGCTCCTCTTGAAATGCTCTGCACATGAATGTATGAAATGCAGTTAACATCGGTATACCAAGGGCCGTCCTATTAAACATATATTAAATGCTTTTAAGTTTGGGATAATATTCAGATGTAAAGGGCCTAATTACTCCTAAGTTAAAACGAAGCCTTGAAATACGGCAGTATAAGTTGCTAAGGTTTGAAAAGCATGATTGATGGGCAGTCTAGGTTCGCTAACATGCGATGTTTTTCGTCTATACACAAAGTTGGGCTCGATCTAGCTTCGTCTTCCTTCGTAAAAATACCCGATATACTTGTTACGCCACCAATGGTGGAAACACATTGTGACACCCCAGCTCCCAATAGCAAGAACTTTTATATCATTATATGGAGCTCAAAGCACTGCGCTTTCATGACGAACCTGATGGATCGCAGTGGCCACCAGAGACTGTCCATCACGGAGGGCGCCACCATCTGCGGTCCTCTCGTCACGCGACCTTTGTCCTGCCGTCAGCCAGGAGACATCGGCACAGGTACCGGCCACGCAGAAAACCACTCCGGACGACCATTAGCCGCGGCTGTAGAGACGTAATTCGCCGACGCTTCCGCGAGCTTGAAGCGCTCGTCAGCCTCCAGGAATCCGTCATTAAGGCTCACTCGAGCCGTCCACTTTGAAAGTCTCCGCGGGGCCTGCAACAGCGCATCACTGCATTATCCACAGGATATTGATGAAAATAGTCCAGACGTTGCGACTGTGAGAAGTATCCGCGCGGGTTCCAACAGCACATCGCTGCATTATTCACAGGATATGGATGGAGATAGTCAAGACGTGACTGTGCGACAAAGATCTGCTGCACACTCGTGTGCACCTCAGATATATGGGGTGTATCGAAAAGGATGCAATAGGAGGAGAGCTGCCGGGAAGTAAAGAACCCTACCTTATAACCTACCTTAATTTTTGCTTACTTCTTGCGGATTTTGCTCTTTAGGCTTTACTACTTACTTCTGTCATAGCTCATGTAAATACATTAGCCGCTACAGTATACCAGAAATATTTTCATGAATTTGGACACCAAGTGCGATCACCAGGCCGCCCCGGAATAATGCTAGCTCCAACCCCGAGACGCAGGAGGTACTAAATCAGCCTGTTTTCTTTTGGAACCTTACGGACCCCAGCGGTGGCGACAGCGATATTGGCGACGCCCATAAACATTTTCAGGGTGGCGACACCGCTGGATTTTGACACGGACCCCAGCGGTGGCGACACGCGGCCGGGGTCCGGACCCTACGGAGCCCAGCGGTGGCGACACGCGGTCCGGGGTCCGGACCCTACGGAGCCCAGCGGTGGCGACAACGCGGTCGGGTCCGGACCCAACGGACCAGCGGTGCGACACGCGGTCCGACCCCGGATGACCCCAGCGGTGGCGACACGCGGTCCGGGGTCCGGACCCTACGTACCCCAGCGGTGGCGACACGCGGTCCGGGTCCGGACCCTACGGACCCCAGCGGTGGACGGTCCGGGGTCCGGACCCTACGGACCCCAGCGGTGGCGACACGCGGTCCGGGGTCCGGACCCTACGGACCCCAGCGGTGGCGACACGCGGTCCGGGGTCCGGACCCTACGGACCCCAGCGGTGGCGACACGCGGTCCGGGGTCCGGACCCCACGGACCCCAGCGGTGGCGACACGCGGTCCAGGGTCAGGACCCGAGCGGTGGCGACAGGCGGTACGGGGTCCGGACCCTACGGAGCCCAGCGGTGGCGACACGCGGTCCGGGGTCCGGACCCTACGGACCCTAGCGGTGACGATACGCGGTCCGGGGTCCGGACCCTAGCGGTGGCGAACGCGGTCGGGTCCGGACCCCCCGGACCCAGGTGGCGACACGCGGTCCAGGGTCGCCCTACGGACCCCAGCGGTGGCGACACGCGGCCGGGGTCTGGACCCTACGGAGCCCAGCGGTGGCGACACGCGGTCCGGGGTCCGGACCCTACGTACCCCAGCGGTGGCGACACGCGGTCCGGGTCCGGACCCTACGGACCCCAGCGGTGGCGACACGCGGTCCGGGGTCCGGACCCTACGGACCCCAGCGGTGGCGACACGCGGTCCGGGTCCGGACCCTACGGACCCCAGCGGTGGCGACACGCGGTCCGGGGTCCGGACCCTACGGACCCCAGCGGTGCGGGTCCGGACCCCACGGACCCCAGCGGTGGCGACACGCGGTCCAGGGCCAGGACCCGAGCGGTGGCGACAGGCGGTCCGGGTCCGGACCCTACGGACCCAGCGGTGGCGACACGCGGTCCGGGGTCCGGACCCTACGGACCGGTGGCGACACGATTTTACGGACCCCAGCGGTGGCGACACGCGGTCCGGGTCCGGACCCTACGGACCCCAGCGGTGGCGACACGCGGTCGGGTCCCGGGCACGGACCCCAGCGGTGGCGACACGCGGTCCGGGCCCCAAACCCCAGCGGTGGCGACACGCGGCCGGGGTCCGGACCCTACGGACCCAGCGGTGGCGACACGCGGTCGGGCGCCTGGCCCAGCGGTGGCGACACGCGGTCCGGGGTCCGGACCCTACGTACCCCAGCGGTGGCGACACGCGGTCCGGGTTCGGACCCTACGGACCCCAGCGGTGGCGACACGCGGTCTTGGGTCCGGACCCTACGGAGCCCAGCGGTGGCGACAAGCGGTCCGGGGTCCGGACCCTACGGAGCTCAGCGGTGGCGACACGCGGTCCGGGGTCCGAACCTACGGACCCCAGCGGTGGCGACACGCGGTCCGGGGTCCGGACCCTACGGACCCCAGCGGTGGCGACACGCACGGCGGTCATCACACGCTATCAGCAGGGATGCCAGACAAACTGAATCAAGAAGGAGCTCTCAGCTCTTAGCGGCCTGTGACCTCGCATAAATTCGCCACAATGATCCGCATGCAACCACTGTGAAATGGCTGCCCAGTACAATGCCAGATAATCAGTTCGGCTTAGAGATTTTGTTGGGCACTGGACGGCGCTCGGTATCAGCATTTCCTTCTCCCAGATGCTTGTTAGTTTATATGTAGAGACGGTGCCCACACCAATATGACGTCTTCGCCTGTCGCTTTATGAAAACAAGAGCAATTAACCCGCGCCGTACCGGGGGGTCTTCAACCACCCCCTTCGGGTTTTTCGCAGATGGTGAACGAACGGCGCGTAGCAGCACGCCGAAATTTGGCATACCTTTTCCCACATCAATTTTGCATGATATGCCAAACTTTTGAAGTCAGGTCATCTAGGGTCAACGAGTTAATCTAGGTCAAGTGAGGTCACCTCCAAAAACGTTCAACCAGTCGTCATGCTTTAATGGATGCAGATATTTTAATAAAACTTTCAGCGTTTGCTTATCTGTAGGTATGCAACAAAACGTATGAGAGGAATATTTCGATTTTTTCATTCTGTTTTTGACTACTTATGAATTTTGCATATTTGCCTGTTGGAGTTCAAATCGAAGATGCTGGCTAACGTAAGCATTTTTTATTAGTGCAAGTTGACTTCGAACAACGTTTCTCCGTCTGCTCTACCCATTGGAAAAGGAAGATTAAAGAAAACTATAAAAGTCGAGAAAAAAAAACAAAGAACAAAATTTGAGGGGGGGGGGCAAAGGAAGTGTATGGCCCTGGTCAATTTCGCTGTCGTTTTTTATTGCAAATAATTTTGTTCTTCAAATATCCACCAAAATGAACTCAACAGAGCCAAAAACATAATATAAGTCGTGAAAAAGTCGTGAAAATCCAGTCGCCATAGTGATGTCACTTTTGGGGGAAATTGTTTGGGGTGGGCCCGGTCCCTACTCGTCGAGCGCTTTCCGAAGACACCTCTTTCGTTTTCGTGTGACGCTCAGCTTGGATTCTAGAGGCGGGTCACTATCCGCCTCCCCCTCTTTCAGAGACGGGGTGCGAGGATCTCACTGGAGACACGGAGTTAAAGATCGTAATTGGTCCATTCCACGGCAAATCGACAAGTGAACTGGTAAAGTCACACTCTTTATATGTATAAAAAATGTATATAGGATTAGTTTGTCCCTATAATATAGCTGTGCTACTTTGAGAAAGATCGGTGCAACGGTTAAAGAGTTAGAGCATCGGACATTTTTGAGAGGTCACCCAGGTCTTTGGAGACTTGGAACTCAATGAAAAGTAACATGAATTGCATGAAGCTATATATCGCTGAACGCGCCATGATCCACTGCATCTTGTGTCAATTTCGAAATTTGCGTTTACGCGTTATTTGGGATTGTGAGCTTGAGGTCTAAGATAGCGTGACCTAACTTCACCTTCGAGAGAGTCACAATGTTATTCTGGGAGTTTTGAAACGACGAAGGGTGATTTCTGAAATTCTTGATCGTCGCTTGTAGGGATAAAAATAATATAAATGTTTTCACCTTATGAAATATATTTATGTTTCAATGTCAGCATATAAAAATGTACAATCGCACTTCACCGACAACACGAAAAGGCCTTCATCATCGCCAATCACTGTAATAACAACCTCCTGACACTACACATCCCACGTTCTAGAAACGAAAAGATGAACCTCATTGACTGAGTAATCGTATTCATCTTAAACTGCTTGAGAACGAATTTGGCGCGGACACATCCATTGACACATGATAAGCAAGAAATACATTACATTGATTCATGGGCCTTCTACATCGGTGCAATAAAAAAAGCAGCAAAATTATGCATTGCGATGCATTACAATGATGAGTTATAGTACAGTACTATGATGCAATGCAATGCAATAGTCTACAGATCTGCAGCTCATCCCATACTTGGTCAGAATCTCAGTTCAGCCTGATGGTCTGTCACTGTGATAACATTAATCAACACAATCTGTATCAGCGCGTACACTAACACGTCTCGCTTCACCAAACTATCATTAGCACATGCTCCGCATCGGCAAGCGGTACATGAACTATTACAGCGCTGTGGGTCACTGGTGCGAAATTTTGGTACCCTGTGCTCCCTTCATCGTGATGGCCTTTGAGAAGCGCTCGGTGAGGTGGGTCATGACATCCATTGCCTCTCCTGCTTTGATGCAAATATGAATTTGACGCAGCTGACCAGCCTGTGCGACAGATACTCCAACATGTCCTCCTCCGTCAGTATCCGGTTGTTAGCGGGCGTGCGATGCTCTCTTGAGTCGCGGCACGCTTGGCTGTGTCCCCGAAGCCGTAGTAAGCGCCCTTGCCATGAGATGTGACAAAAAGCCACTCACAGGACACCAAAAAATGCACCTGATGGAAGCACACATTGACGAAGCCATGCTCATTTGGATACTGCCGTCTGTGAAATAAATTTTTTTTTAGGTCGGGTACTACGGTCCGAATTTCTATGACAAGCCGTTGCAGGAACGTCGGTGTTGTGTTTTGTATTGCCAGAGATCCAGCAATAGCTCTGATGGCACAGTACCTCGTCCTCCCCCCCCCACCCCCCACTACCCTACAGAAGGGTGCACAGTACACTGGGGAAGCCTTCAGCTATATCCAGCACCACAAATGAATAATTTGCATCAAAACCGTACTAGACAATCACTTCGCCATCCTTGGCAGTTCGCTCTTGCGTAGGTGAAGTGTCGATCTTGTTTGTCAGCCAGAATGCGGTGTCTGATCAGCTTCGCTGTTTGTTGGCTCAACTATCGCATGCTTTCTTCTTTGGTCAAGACTATTTCTGCGAGTGTACAGCGATGCATGGTCATCCACTGTTTGAATCTAATCTCATTTTCCATGTCATCATCTGGGGCTAAATCACCTTCACTCTCTTCTCCCGATATGTCCGCCTGGAAGGTGCTGACCGCCTGGACGATGGTGACCCAGTCAGGGGCGGTGTATGACTGTCTATGAGGTGCTGGCCCAGTATGGGATGGTGTAGGACCGCCTGGAAGGTAGTGATCCAGTCCGGGATGGTGCAGGACCGCCTGGAAGGTGGTGATCCAGTCCGGGGCGGTGTAGGACCGCCTGGAAGGTGGTGATCCAGTCCGGAGTGGTGTAGGACCGCCTGGAAGGTGCTGACTCAGTCCGGGATGGTGTAGGACCGCCTGGAAGGTGCTGGCCCAGTATGGGATGGTGCAGGACCGCCTGGAAGGTAGTGATCCAGTCCGGGATGGTGTAGGACCGCCTGGAAGGTGGTGACCCAGTCTGGGATGGTGTAGGACCGCCTGGAAGGTAGTGATCCAGTCCGGGATGGTGCAGGACCGCCTGGAAGGTGGTGATCCAGTCCGGGATGGTGCAGGACCGCCTGGAAGGTGGTGACCCAGTCTGGGATGGTGTAGGACCGCCTGGAAGGTAGTGATCCAGTCCGGGATGGTGCAGGACCGCCTGGAAGGTGGTGATCCAGTCCGGGATGGTGCAGGACCGCCTGGAAGGTAGTGATCCAGTCCGGGATGGTGCAGGACCGCCTGGAAGGTGGTGATCCAGTCCGGGATGGTGTAGGACCGCCTGGAAGGTGGTGGTCCAGTCCGGGATGGTGTAGGACCGCCTGGAAGGTGCTGACCCAGTCTGGGATGGTGTAGGACCGCCTGGAAGGTTGTGGTCCAGTCCGGGATGGTGCAGGACCGCCTGGAAGGTAGTGACCCAGTCCGGGACGGTGTAGGACTGTCTATGAGGTGCTGACCCAGTCTGGGATGGCGTCGGATCGCCTCGATGCTGGAGCTGATCTGTGGTGTCGCTATCGGTCAGTTCGCCGGAAACGCCATGACGGAAATGTGTGGTCGCTGCCACCGCCCCCGCGAGCCGAACGGCACCGACACAATCTGGATGGATTTGTATCGGATGCATGCCACTGCGGAATCAAGCTAGCCGCAGCATGTTAAGTTTAATACCACTGGGGGCGTCAGTGGATTCGCCGGGAGGTTTGCTGACCCATAGCCAATACGCCAGACGAGACACTACTAAAATTTATATATATATATATATATATATATATATATATATATATATATATATATATATATATATATATACGTATACCTCATACGCCGATTTAGGGTCTCGTAGTTAGACCTGAGGCCTCCTACACTACCTTAAAAGACTCTTCTTCTGTTTCGGAGTCTTTTCGTCAGTCTTTGAGCCTCTCATCCCATCCTGGTGCCTCCTTTCTGGCTTTGGGTCTCTTCCGTCTCGGGGGCTGTCTCTCCCTCATCGGAGGCCTATTGCTTCCCTACAGGCCTCCCTCTTTCGTTTTGAAACATCATCTGAGCTCCGTGGATAGAAGAGGCTTCCGTCAGTGACAGAGGGGCCTCCTGTAGCTTAGAGATATTTTCGTCCAGAAGGTCCTCATTTCATTACAATGACTTCATGTGATGCTCAAAAGCTCTCATCTCGCGTTGTTGATCACATAACTGTTATTACTCCTTGGTAAATGGATCTACCGTTGCATAAACAACGTTTCAACATTTCCACGAATGACACGTGCTCCTTCGTGTAACGTGACATTCCTCATGTAGAGGGCCTCCTTGGCGAGCAGTGGGCGGCGGGACGATGTGTCGTCACCGGAGCCTGAAAAGTGAAAGCCTAACGGGTCTCCCCTCACTGTTCCGTAGCCCCTGGGTGGCAGGGATAACATCGTAGGTGGCTGCGATAGTATTGTAGCTTTGCAACTATGCAAAACTTTGATATATAAAATAACAATGAAGGTAGTAAAGACACTCTCCAGCGGATCAACTTCGATCTGCGACCGTTGCTGCTCTCTTGGTGCAAGACTGCTTTGGTCATGTATGTTGATGTGCTGTCAACTTTTGATCAGGAGACAAATGGCTAAATGATGCCAGCTACTGTGACAAATCGTCCTTCGTGAAATACCGCGCGGTATGCAATGTTGGGCAACACTTGTGCTGATGGTACGGTCTGGTACTAATTACGCTGCCTAGCATGCTTCAGCCTGGAATAGCAACTCAAACATTGCGATGCAGATGGTGCGCTGTTCCACAATGGACTATTTTTAGGCTCGTTCAAACTGCGGCCCGGGTGCGTCTTCCCGGCTACTGGCCGTACAACAACACGGCATCGTCTTCCCGGCTACTGGCCGCGCAATATCACGACAACGTCTTCCCGGCTACTGGCCGAGCAATATCACGACGTCTTCCCGGCTACTGGCCGCGCAATATCACGACAACGTCTTCCCGGCTACTGGCCGCGCAATATCACGACAACGTCTTCCCGGCTACTGGCCGCGCAATATCACGACAACGTCTTCCCGGCTACTGGTCGCGCAATATCACGACAACGTATTCCCGGCTACTGGCCGCGCAATATCACGACAACGTCTTCCCGGCTACTGGCCGCGCAATATCACGACAACGTCTTCCCGGCTACTGGCCGCGCAACAACGCTACCACGTCTTCCCGGCTACTGGTCGCGCAACATCACGACAACGTCTTCCCGGCTACTGGCCGCGCAACAACACGACCACGCCGATCAGGCGGAAGTAGCGCTTCAGCTGTCTTCGTGCGGCCGCAGGTTCGCGGATAATTGCCGAGTTTGATCGATAGCCCTGCAATTATGCCGCACTTTGGCGGGGCGGCGTCGCCACACCAGCGCGCTCTGCGCCGGATACGTCTGCCACTGGGATGTGATACGCCGCACTCGCTGCTGCCGTGCTGCCGATGGCCAGCAGGGCCCGGTGGTAGAAGGCGGCGTCGGACGGCCAGCTCGGGCAGGTCCGGGACGTCACCACAGAGCGTCACGTCTGCACGGTGCGTGTGCAGGCGCAGGTGCTGCCCTGGGATAAGAATATGGAAGCCAATACAGGAGTCTTACAGGAGCATGCTTTGTCTTCGCGGTAGCAGCACCTTGGCTGTATGAATTTACTTCCTCGTGGTATTTGTCAGCATTCAGCCACCATACGATACGAAGTGCGCCATATCTAATTTATGGCACGTACCACCAAAATCATGTAAACAATTTGACTTCCTCGCTCTTCAGCAGCATGCAATGTTTGTCATATTGTCTACCTCTATCGGAGTCATCGCGGGTCTTAACATTCCTGGCCAACATCCTCGCTTTACTAAAACCTGATTTCAGAACGTTCTGGATGTGCTTACCAACTACTAAAATACATATACGAAATTTTGAAATTGCCCACACCATACACCGTTCAGTAAACACTCGAGATTCAGAAGCTTCTTCTCTACAAAGTACAAACACGAGGCTTGGAACCTGACCCTCTCCAAGACACAAATCAGTCAACACACAAGGACCCGAAACTCTCGCCATTCTCTCTCTCCCTCTCTTTTTTCTCTATCTCTATATCTCTCTCTTTCTCTCTCTCTCTCTCTCTCTCTCTCTCTCTCTCTCTCTCTCTCTCTCTCTCTCTCTCTCTCTCTCTCTCTCTCTCTCTCTCTCTTTTGAACGTCTAAACACAGATCAACAAACACACAATGATTGGAAACTTACTCTCCAATTCACAGATCAGTAAACACATGAGAAATTGAGAGCTGTCTCTCCACATAAAGCACACAAGGATCGGAAACTGTTTATCCCCATACACAGATCAGTACGGACGGGTATGGGGGATAAACGGGTATGACGGAATACGGGTGAATCTTCAAGATTACGATCAATTCGCCAAGAAGCAAAATATGGTAAAGGACATGGATTTAATTGAAAGCCATCAATTCACCAAAACTCGGAACTTTTCGCATGCGTATTACAGACGGTGGCCAAATCGTTTTATCGCCAAAATAGTTGTATTAAAAGCCTTGGATGAAATGCTTAAAACTGGGACGCTGCTGTGTTACTGCTCTGAAGCACTGAGCAAGCCATATTGCATCAGCCTCTCTAATATCGATGGCCTGCGAAACCTGCTGAACGACCCTGAATGCGCCAAAATGATCTCAGAATAATATCAATGCACTCTCAAAACTGGACTACTACTCCACCACTCAATACACCACACACCACACAGCGATCTGCGACCGCACCAGCAGACAATAATATCGACTAATGCAAACAGTCAAACAACCTACATCCTCCTGATTGATATGCCTTCGGGGTGTGCCTATTTACTGCTACATGAATATTTCACATAATATGTCACAACAAATTGTTTTATGGTAACGTGCTCGGATCTATGCGCAGGTATGATGATTCGAGATATGTGAGCTGTGACATACCCCAGATCTTCTCGAACTTAAAATTAGCCCCACGGAAACGTACCGAAAGTACTAGGCCGAAAACCCGCGTCTTTCCACAAACGCTTTGGCGAACTTCCTAATTACTTGTGTTCTCTTTTGAGTTGTGGCGCGATTTGTCTCACATTATCTTGCTCATTGAGACAGCGCTGTGGTATATTGTTATCTTGATTAGTGAAGTTTCTGAAGCATTTCTCACACGGTAATGACTTCGTTTTTGTTTTCTGTGTTCTGGCACGCTCTTGTGTGCAAGTGGCACGATATTCTGGGGTATTGGTTACGTCTGTGTCCTCAGAAGTTTGGAACTTCACGCAACGGAAACTGTTGAGCTAGTGACAAGAAGGGCTTAAAATATACTGACGAAATTCCATTGGAACCTAAGTCCTACCAGAGTCGCATCGTTGACATGGATTGCCGGCAATCACGAACGAGCACGGCATAGATAATCCAGCTACAACAAAGCACATGAAAGAAAACAATGGTCGTCATGAACCGAACGCACCACGCTGACAGTAACATACGACATTAGCCCATCCTGGACATCTTCTGCGTGCACCTCTCCAATCCAGCAGGAACGTTTAAACTTGCAGTTATCTTTGTTGAAGTTACGAAAGGCATTTGCGATCATTACCTCACCTTCCTTTCCTCAAGACAATGCCTATGAAAAATACATAGGCGATTGGCATGTTCCACTCCAGTTGCGAACCTCAGGTAGTACAGAGTGAGTGCCACTTTGCGAAACTGATCGGGGGAGGCAATTGATGTTCATGACATCTTCCCCGGGGAGGGGCATTATCGGCTAAAAAACTATTGGTGAGCGGTGGCGGTGTCCTCGAGCGTTCTGAAACGGCGCCTCCATCAACTCAATGGTTCAGCTTCGGTTTGATCGAGAGAATGAATGACTGGAGGGCAGTTGCTCCCCTTAGTGCATCCAAAGTGACACCTCTGTTTTAGAGAAAAGATAGTTGTTGCCATAACTAAAGAGTAATATTGTATAGTACCTGGCAATTAATATTTGCTTTGCGTAGCTCGTCACCTTCGACGGCACAGGGCAACATGGTAGCGGAAAACCACAGCGTCTCTAAATCTGACGTGCAACAGCATTTCCAATGTCAAACGATTTACTGCTCGTTTTTATAAGGATGATGCGGGTTCCTATTCAAAGTTAAATTGCACAATGGGAACGTTTGTTTGCTGCATCATGTTAGCTTACTTCAGGCAAACGCACAGTATCTATGCTGTAGTCCGTGGACCATCCTCTGTTATTCTCTTTTTAAAATGAATTATCCTCAACAATTATTAGAGGCGCCGTAATGCTCCTTCACACCGACAAATTGTGAGCGTTTTAGAAATGGAACGGAGCGTCAACGGAACTCAACGTTGGTTGGTTATTGGTTTTACGACACATCGGCCGTTGAGTCATGTAGCGTCGCCAATCTCTCACGCCGATTGGTCGCGGGCGAAGAGTAGCGACAGGCAAGACTCGAACCCACAACCGTTCGATTGTGAGACGAGCAACTTACCCCTGGGCTACTCGTCCCCAAAAACTCAACGTAATCGGATCGTTCTAAATATTTAAAGTAGACAGAAGTTCAACTACGAATTTTTTGTTCTTAATTTTAAAAAAAAAACTACTTTTCATTGCCCGCCCGCCCGCCTTTAATCCGTGAAGTTTCACGACACTTTTCACTTTTCTCACTATGATTTCCATTGGTGGCGGTGCTCCTTCCTAAGCACCAATCTAATATGTCGGTACACTAGTGTTGCAGACACGTACCGCTTTTGGTGTCCATCACCCGCATCGTTTTCCCATAACATTCGGCTGCAACAGCTACTCAATCGGTAGTTCATAAGCTGGTTCATAGGTGGACGCAGTATCGTGTATCAGTGAGCATAGTATTCGGTAATGATAGACCGAGTTTATAGAGACACGGAGATCAGATACTGATGCAGGTAGATATATTGACATGGAGAATAGGGTGGATTCACTGGCAGGGGTGGTAACTTGCTAGAAACGTAGAGAGAATGCAGCAGAAAGTAATATGTATGTATAATTATCCGCACATTTGCCGTTACCCGAGATTGTGAGTGAATCAATATATACTATGATTATTAAATGACAACTTATTACAACCATATATTCACATACCTGCTAGCCCCCTCTCACTTCTCTCCCTTCCACCCTGTCTGATCCACTTTCAGCTCCCCTCGCCCTTCCCTTTACCCAACCCCCCCTTCTCATATCGACATATCAAGCACGGGCGCTGCGAAGATTACACTTTGTCATTATACGAAGACTGCGGAGATTACACATCATTACTGCAGATTCAAGATCGCGTGACACATCGTCAGCTGCACCACATATTGGGTGAATGCCCAGCTATCGTCGTTTGTCCAGGCTACGCTTCCTCGCTGCCAACTTGTTGATGGCTTGGCTGTCTTCCCGCTGGGCGCCACAATCCCGACCCCCTCCTCCCCCGCCCCTCAACGACAATTCCTGCATCCGCTCCTGTAAGGAGAGTGACGCTTGAATAGGGGAGTCTGTGTGGGTGGGTGGGCGAGGGGTCAGTGGAGCATTAAGTACAGCCCGCCCTCGTCCTTGGCGATAAATAATCATAAATGAATGAGTGCTCCAATAAGTGCAAGCGGCGCTCCTTCCACAACCTGTACATCGCCTCTACACCATTCCCGCCCATATTTTTTTTTCAGTAGGAAGCGACCCTCGAAAAAAATACTTCGGCCTAGGGAGGTTCAGAGTGCATCTCCTCCAATATTTTCCCAATCAGCGCTGCCGATGCACTGCAATTACCTTCTTTAGCCGACGTCGGCGCCCTCAGGGTGGGTGCTAACTTTGGGGTCCACACTTGCCCTAAAAAGTAAACTCTCGCAGTCCAACGATTCATTTCCGATAAACGAAGACAACCTGTAAGTGAATTGCGCAATAATTTCCTGTCAGTGCTGCGCCTCTTACATCGAGGAAGACGGCCGACTAAGAAGCGTCCCGCTGAAGTAACTCGTGGCGACCCTCAATGGGCGCAGCGACATTTCTCCACCAACGGAGACCAGTTGGTTAGATATTCGGGCTTTATGATGCATCGACTTCATTGGTCATACGGCGGCCATTCGCCACTCGCCAAGCGCTGGCTCAGCTGCAGACAACATGTTGATCCCTCTCAGGAGACTACACTAACAGCTGCGTGGCACCGCCGCGTTCAGTGGTACCGTCGCCGGGCGAGGCAGCCGATCGAAATTGCTGCCAGCAACCCTTCGCTCAAACAGTGTCGGGAAATTTACACTAAGCCCAACATGGGACAGTGAAGAACCACTAGCACTTAGCTCAACTCAGCTAGGTTTAAGGTAGCTTCTTCATTGTGAGTCATCATGGCGAAGGAGCCAGGACGCCGCCGTGTGCGGTGGCTATTTATGGTAGGGCTTCTTTCATCTTGTCTGTATTGTTGCTTCTTTTTGTGGGACCATCTGCTGCCGGTCTCACGCATGATTATTGACTTGCTAGCTGGATTTATCTGCTTCGTTTCATTTAGTGTATTGCCCTCTAGAAGACTCTCAATGAAGCTCTAAATGCTAGCTTATTTTTTGTATATCTGCTTTACCCAGAGCAATTTCGTTCACTTACAGTTGTGACCAGTATTTATTTATGTTACATATATATGTTCACATTTCACATCCATCTTTATCTTCACCTTATATTTCAACCCATTATTCAAGCTGGGACGCACGGACGAAGAGCTAATATAAAGAAGTGTTATATAGGCATGCACATTCGAAGTTGCCACAGGAAGTAAGAATTGTTTTAATACATGCATAATATGTATGCGTGCTGACTAATTTATTAAACTAGGAAATGTCAGTTATCAACTGAACTTGGACGTCAAAGCTACAATTAGTTCATGGGCGCAAGTGCTTACGAAAAAGTCGGAGAAGTAAAGGGAAGATCATTAACAATATTCCCTGCACCAAAGCAAAGTCGTCAGGTTTCGGGGTCCTAAAAAGTCGGCCTATGGAAATGCACTTGAAGGGAATGTCCTGAGTTCTAAGTGTACAGTAGTGCGAGAGAGCGATGAGTGATTCTTTCCATTTCAACCCATTGCCTTGATTGGTGATTTCTATGCATTTATGTAATTTATGCGTCACATTTAATATTTACACGAATGTGAATTGTAGGAACAGTCGCATAAATGTTGCACTGAAATAGCCGGCCGTTCTCAATATACTAAGGAACGGTTCCCAAAAGATGCTTGAGCATTGCACGACTCAGTCTTGGCGTAAATATAATTTCCTTTGAGTGGCTAAGACCCTGCATTGTAATGTTCGGTTGATCTCGTATATAATCGCAATAATCGCATGTCTTGGCATGGCAGCCTATTGGTTACAACCTGCAATGCGCTTCTAGTTCCCCAGCTTTCGCTGGACAGCACAACAGCATTCGTGGTTGCATGCAGTAAGATAAAGACCGTCCGGAACACGATTATTATGTCCGCAATATTGCGCAGCTTACTATGCATAGAACCATGTGTATCTGAAAACAGTGTCGAATTCTGTTCACGTGTCAATACACTGCGTGTATGTAACAATATGCGGGTCTACATGATCGAATTTATTTTGCCATACTGTGCTCAGCGGTGAGGCCAGGTAATATTTGGTTCAGGAGGGTGGGGTGGAGATGAGGGCGAACATATATATATATATATATATATATATATATATATATATATATATATATATATATATATATATATATATATATATATATATATATATATATATATATATATATATATATATATATATATATATATATATATATATATATATATATATATATATATATATATATATATATATATATATATATATATATATATATATATATATGGAGGCGTAGCTCGTGTTGTTGTCCAGCATCGGTTGGGCGAGGTGTTGGACCCGCTCAGCCAGCAGTAACATGCAGCACGGTCGCGGGCCGCCGACCGGCCTGTCCGTGTACATCTCTACCACGAAGGTGCATCGGTACCTGACGGTCCTGATGAACATGAACTGCAGACCCTACTGGGCAGGTTTGCTGAGTCGCATTGTCTAAATGTGACCTCGCTCCGTATCAGGTACAGTATCTCGTCCGGTGCAGCAAGTTCTTCTGGCGCTATGTGCTCCGGGCAGTTGGTCTTCAGATGCTCGAAGAGTTGGCAGCACGGCTAAAGTAGCTCGCCTCCCAGCTGAGTGACCGAGTGTCGGGGTCGTCCACACATAGACGAGAGTGCTGCATCTGGAGGCGGCCGCGAGCCATGGTGGCGTGGAACAGGTGGTGTCCAGTTCGGAGGGTAAGCACACGCTCCACAGAGTGGTCCGTCCGATCCAGGAGGCGCGCCGGTCCGGTCGATGCCGGCATCTCTTCTGTGCCGGTGTTGTTCTAGCGAGTGCGCTTCGTGGACTGCTCCACCAGCGTGTTTCTGGTCTCCTGCAGCCGGTCGGCGGTGCCAGCCACCATCGTGCCGATCATGTCGGCGTTGGAGAACAGCTGTCAGGCCTGCAGGGGGTCGCTGGCATCTGTGGCTTTTCCAGAGGCGCGGGGAAGCGAGCTCGGAGGCCACCCTCTCCTCATCTCTAACCAAAAATGCACTAGATCAAGGAAACAATTTGGAGACTTGTGCCGGGCCAAACCATAAATTTTCGACGCGCTTCGCGCACCGAAAGCGGTGGTCTCCATGCGCTTAGTTCTTTTCTGGGTCGAGCCCGCCTTAAGAAAATCCTGGCTGCCCCCTGGGCTTCACTTCCACCCACGCCAGGCGCCGTGATCATCACGCTGCGATTATGTCGGTCAGTCGGGACCGGAGGTCGTGCTAGCCACGTGTCGTTTTTGCCGACGTCGTTCGGGTCCTCTTTTCCGACGTGACGTCAAGACTGCCGCTGGGCTGTGGCACAAATGGTCGGAGGCTTCCTGGACCCGGCGCAGAGGGGACGTCGTGAAATGGCGGCTCACACCATCTGGCCGATCTCGCCGGTGCGGGCTCACTGTGCTGTCTCAGCAGGCGTGCGTGAGTTATCCGTCCTGATCTGCCGCCATGTCGGCGGCGGCGGTGGCGCGGGCCGTCCCCCGAGAGACAGTGTTGACAGAGTCAAGTGGGGGAACGAAATTGAGTTAGGGTGCGGCTGCACATGTGTGCGTTATTCGCCCACATTCGAACACGGAAGTCACTTTTCATATGGAACGTGTTGAAATAGTTGCTTCGAATCCGCCTGCTCCTAGTATGTAGTAACGTGTTGCGCACGTTCCTACACTAGCCTGTGTCGATAATTTTCAAAGTGGTGTTATGAAAAACGGCTACTGTTTTCATTTTGCCTTGATATGTGCCTAACAATTTGTCATAAAAATGAAATCGCTGGACAATCGGCCTTTTTCTCAGTGTGTTTGAAGTTTTTTTTCTCAGTGTCTAAGTCTGTTTTCGGCATTCGGCGCCACATTGGCTGTGAGAACCAATCCAGATAAGTAGGTCACATAGCACCTCTTTTTGATCGATAGTTAAGAAAATATCGGCTATCTAATGTCTTCTAATACAACAGCAAATGTCATTTCGGGTAATACAAGGAACTCTGAGGTTTAAACAGGTAAAAATGCTGATACAGCTGCGGGCTTCTACACTTACTCATTTAAAGACTTCAGCATCATTCACTGGGCATAGAAATATAGAAAAAGCTTCATATTTATTCGCCGTTTGAACTACTTAGCAGCATGAGTGAGGGAGGCTGCTTTGTACGCACGTGTATCATATATCAAATGCCTACCTATTCGTTACATGTTGAGGCATTCAGATAGCCTTTCCACATTACGTGCAGACGAAAATCAGATACATTCGTGACAAAAATGATTACAATTCGCCGTGATCACCATGGGATCATCGGTGCCTATTTTCTTCCCAAAGGGATACATGTCAGACATCAATCAATGAACACTGGTATATCCAAGACAAACATCGCGCGTGAGCATTGCTCGTGCAGCGAAATGGTGCTCCAGGCACTTCAATGTAGCGATGACAGGGCAGAGCGCCAGTTCGCTGTTGAGAGTATCAGGTGCATCCGCGGCAAAAATGAGCGTGGAGACCCCAAGCGTCCGTCCCAGAACTCCGAGACTGAATAAGACAGCGGAGAGTCTGTAGGAGTTAATATCCTTGGACGGGACCTTCGAACCGGCCCTCACGTGCCACACGCCAAGCTCCGAACTTGATGGCGATATGGACATGCCAATGTAAGTTCCACAGTTTCCCGTGCACGGTCAGTCAGTTGAACGATGCGTGGAACAGGTGTCGCTAGCTGCAAAAACCGTATACGGGAAGGAGAGGAGGGACGGCTACATCCGGGCTGGCTACATGCACTGGCAGCTTTTGCCCGTGCAAACAACTAAGAGGGACGTGGAGAATATGATAAAACGACTGTGAGTTCTGTGAAAGATAGAACTGGGGTGCTCTATGCCGTCCAGTCAGTTGTGCTCCGCACCTTCTCGAGACCGCACCGTTTGCCTTGGATATACCAGTGTTCATTGATTGATGTCTGATATGTGCTCCTTTGGAAAAAAAAATAGGCATCGATGGTCCCATGGTGATCACAGCGAATGTTAATCATTTTTATCACCAAAGTATCTGATTTTCGTCTGAACGTGATTTGGAAAGCCTATCTTAATATCTGAACATGCAAAGAATAGGTAGGTATTTGGTATGTGATGCACATGCGTACAAAGCAACCTCCCTATATCATGCTGCTATTTAGTTCAAAAAGCGAATCAATATGAAGCTTTGTCTATATATATATATGCCCAGTGAGTGATGCTGAAGTCTTCAGACGAGCAAGTGCAGAAATCGCGGCTGTATTATGATTTTTCCTTGCTTAAACCTCAGAGTTACTTGTATGACCCGAAATGAACATTTGCTGGTGTATTAGAAGACATACGATAGGCGATATATTCTTAACTATCGATTTTTCTACCGAGACAATCAAAAAGAGGTACTATTTGATCCACCTATCTGGATTGGTTCTCACAGTCAATATGGCGCCGAATATCGAAAACAGTCTTTTTCAAACGCATCTTGAGAAAAATGCCGATTGCCAAGCGACATAATTTGTATGCCAAATTGTTCTGTACACATCAAGGCAAAATAAAAACAGTAGCCGTTCTTGATAACACCACTTCGAAAACTATCGACACAGGCCATTCCTACACATTTCATATCAATAGGAGTCGGATACACCTCCTGTCTCTGCGCCTGGATCGGCCATTTGCAGGATAATTGTCGGCCATACATACTGCAGTTCAAATAATATATAGCAGATAAATAGGTTTCATGGAGTCTGAAGGCTGCTATATGTAGCATCACCTCCAACTTGATACCAACTAAATTGATCATGTTCATCAAAGTTAAGTTAAACCTGCGTTTTTCTAAAAGACGATCTGCAGTTTTAGCAACAACGCGCCTCGCTTTAGGCCGAAACGTTTTACAACTTGCATCAAGCCCGATTTCGAATTTAAATCATTAATAGCAAATAAATATTTATCTTATTGCATGTTCATCACCGTTGTGCTAATTTTCACTTCCCTAACTTAAAATTGTGCCGCTCCGTTCCAATGCCAGCGCCACCACCCTTATGCAAAGTATGAACTGCGAACATTCACCGTTCATTCCGCAATAAGTATCTCGTCAACTGGGAGCAGGTAGTATTAGAGTGCAGGTGCTAATGCGAGTATTATTATTCAACCCTAGCTATAAGATTACTAGCAGCCGATATTGTTGCCTTTCAGCAGTACAAGACCTAATACCCTGCTGATGTTTTGCTCATGTAATGTTGTGCAATATTTAACTTAATTATTAAAACGAAAAACCTGGCACTGCACTAAGCAGACCGCTAAATAGCAGTACTGGCGATGATTGATGCTCCACCATAGCCCACCAACTGTCATCACCATCACCACCATGGATGTAAAGTTGCTTTAAGTACACCACTGGGCACGCGGGCCGAGATACAATGACCATGTAACCAAAATAAGGATCTACGAGCGTGTCGCACGGAAATTTCCAATGCAGTTATGCACCTGAATTCTGGTATAGCAAAGAAAACTTTTGATACATGTTATCCTATCAGGGATGAACTTTGAACTTACCATTTGCCTAACATTTGCCTCTTTCCAACTAGCGAACCTACAGATTATGAGAAAAAGGTTAAGGAAGTTCATCATCAAGACGGCTCGTTGCATCCTACGAACTGCCGAAGAACCAAGTGCCGCTCACATTCATGTATATAACTTCTACAACTACAGTCTAACAAACTTCGGCTGTCGACAACCATGCGCGGCGAAGGCAAAGCCACGAGCCTGCCGGGCTGCCTTGGGAAGCAAGCGTCCCTGTTAAATCGTTTCATATTGTCCGTGTCCTGGTGATTATGAAGAAAGGAAAGGATCTAACAAAGACCCAATAAGAACGCGCTGGCGCAAGCAAAACGATTCCTCCATGAGCTGATTGACATCTCGCGTGCAGTTGTCCTTCGAAAATGCCGCAGCTGCCCCGCGAAACAAGGTTCCATACCACGGAATACAAACAGGGAGCAGCATCGCGCATTACATAAACCTCCAAGATAGAGGCAAGATCAACGTTGCCCTCCCCAAGCCAAACTGTTAGTTATTACATAAAAGAAACGGAAAAAAAAAAAGGCACAAAAACTGAAAATAGACGAATAAGACTATAAGCTTTAACCTTAGACTAAACACAGAACAGAAGCAAGAATAAAAAAAAAAGCTAGCAAGGGAAATAAAATAAAAAAAGAAAGACTTAAAAAAAAAAGAAGCGCAGAACCAAGAAACTGACAAAAAAAGATCTTAGGACTACGGAAAAAAACAAAACGGGCGGACCAATGCTTAGTAGGCTTATAATAAAAAAAATTACTGAAATACGCCACTATCCACCTACCCAATACATACATAAAATATACCGTATTCCTAAAAAGAAGGTAGAAAAAAATGCATCCCATAACCCTGATAAATGTTATCCAACTCCTGTCAACCACCAAGGCTAGACGGCAGAAAAGGAAGGGGATACACAGTCGCGGGCACCTGTAGCACCCTGCGGACGGGAGCAGGGCAAAGAGAAGTACGGTAGCCAAATAAAATAAGGGACCCAGCCACACAGCATAAATAACTAAACAACCGGGAGGCGAAGGGCAACAAAGCGCCACCCGAACCAACCAAGCTAAGAACAAGGGCGGAACCACCGGCAAGCACCCCAACGAGGCGGCACACCAACAAACCAGACCGAACCGCCAGTACCGCTCACAGCAACGACGAACAGCGCGACCAACCCTCTCATGTTCATATCGTAAACAATCGTCCTTCTTTCGTCCGTTCGCTGGAACTGTCTCTGTTTTGCTGTTCGTGCTGAGAAGACACGTTCCGTATTTCAAACATGAGCATAGTACACATAAGGTAGACATCCGTACCTTTCTCCCGGCTGCACCCGTGGTATGACAATTTCAGCGATCGAAACCCGGCTAAATTCTTTCCTTCGTTGTGCCCTGGAACCACATTTGATTTTCAGCTTACTTTTAAGCATCTATCTCAGCCTCTTTCACACATGCATGCATCTTTCAAGGTATATGCATCGCACCATCTGTATTCATTTAACTGGATTGACCCTCATCAAACTCCCCCTTTCGCCGCATGCCCTGGAACCTGGAACTAGGATTAATCAAATATAGCGAGCAGCAAAATATACCCATGAAAAACTTACGCTGGAATCCGAACCCTCTAATATGCGGTCTAGAAATTTACACCCCATGCCTAGAATATATTTAGGAAAAGATATTAATTGCACATTCAATGGTTAATTTCACATTAGGTTCTCGGCCTCATCTTCCACTGCTTGCAAAGAAAGTCGATTACAACTCCGTCCCCTCTGACCGCTTTGGGCTCCTCATCGATCCGAGGTATATTCAGGGCCGAATGCCATCTCGGCTTCCCAAACTCTTCGATGACACCCGACTGGCTCACGGCCTCCGCAACTCAAATTTCCTTACTGTATTCAAATATATTCACTGATTCAAGGTCTCTGAAAATCTCAGGGAACCTGACTAGCGCAGGGCACCTGGGCCGACCAGATGCCCTGAGGCGGTCAGGGGCCCTGAACCGGCCAGAATCCCTGAATGGACCATGATGCGGCCAGGGTCCGTGATCGCCTCAGGGGCCCTGGCTGACCCAGAGCCCTGATCGGCTGTGAAGTGATGACCGTCTGATGGCTCTGTCTCGTGATCTGTCACGACTCCGTCACGACTCTGTCACGACTCCGTCACGACTCTGTCACGACTCTGTCACGACTCTGTCACGACTCTGTGGGTCACGACGTACGGCTCTGTCACGACTCTGTCACGGCTCTGTCACGACTCCGTCACGACTCTGTCACGACTCTGTCACGGCTCTGTCACGACTCTGTCACGGCTCTGTCACGGCTCTGTCACGGACTCTGTCACGACTCTGTCACGACTCTGTCACGACTCTGTCACGACTCTGTCACGACTCTGTCACGACTCTGTCACGACTCTGTCACGACTCTGTCACGACTCTGGCACGGCTCTGTCACGGGGTCATCACCACGATCATCACCACGTCACACGATCATCACCAGGATCCATGCCAGTGTCCCTGGTCACCGGAGAGATTGGGATCGTCTCTGGGCCGATGACCGCCTTGCACCCTGATCGCACAAGATCTCCTGCGGCCCCCGTGGGGTCCTGGAGTTCCACGGACGACCACCAACTCGGGAGCTCCTGAAACCGCCTCGGGGCCTTTGGCAGACGCTGACCATTCCGGTAGATGTTTTACCATTTTCTCAAGTTCTGATCAGTCCCATGGCTCATAAGTATTCTAAGGTCCCTGCGGATCTGTATCCTGTCGCGGTGTCCTGTTCCTGTCGCGGTGTCAAGGACTTAATGTTGTATGGCCTCTCAGTAGTTCAGACGTTCTGCAACCGTTTCCGGTTCTTTGGCTGTGTCGTACATAGGAATCACCACAGCAGGTTTTCTTAAGTGGGCCTGAATAGAAATATTGGCAGGAATATACGAAATAACAACTAAAGACGCCTATATTTCCACCACGAGCAACCCAGTCACAGACTAGCGGACCACCAAACACATCACTGCAGTGACATACACGATTCGTTGGTAGGCCGCGGCGCCGCTCGCGCTTCGGCTGTTTTACGGTCTCCATTTCGGTAGCAGTGGCATCTTTAAAGCCGACGGCTGGAGGGACGTCTTCCATCCTCGTTCCCTGATGGAAATTAAACTGACATTGTTTACGTCTCTGCCAGTTCTATGTCTCTGGAATATTTTAATTGAATTCCCTGAACCTGAAAACGAGATGATCAAATCGTACCCTGGAGAAGAGCCATCTAAGAAACCGCCGGAAGTAATGAAACAGTCACACTGGTCTACGTGGAACGTCAGAGGGTGCGTAGCACGTCCACTGTTCGTCGAAGGCTGCTGTTCGCTCCACATGCTGCCACACGCCGCACAGCGCCACACGACACTCAATAGATCGCTGGCCCACGCCAGAGGATGGTCCGCTGGACAGTCGCCACACACACCAGAGGATGGTCCGCTGGACAGTCGCCACACACACCAGAGGATAGTCCACTGGACAGTCGCCACACACCAGAGGATAGTTCACTGGACAGTCGCCACACACACCAGAGGATGGTCCACTGGACAGTCGCCACACACAGAGGATGGTCCTGGACAGTCGCCACACACCAGAGGATGGTCACTGGACAGTCGCCACACACCAGAGGATAGTCCACTGGACAGTCGCCAACACCAGAGGATGGTCCACTGGACAGTCGCCACACACCAGAGGATGGTCCACTGGACAGTCGCCACACACCAGAGGATAGTCCACTGGACAGTCGCCACACACCAGAGGATGGTCCACTGGACAGTCGCCACACACACCAGAGGATGGTCCCTGGACAGTCGCCACACACCAGAGGATAGTCCCTGGACAGTCGCCACACACCAGAGGATGGTCCCTGGACAGTAAGAAAAGACCTAGGTACTGGACAGTGCCACACACCAGAGGATGGTCCACTGGACAGTGCACACACCAGAGGATAGTCCCTGGACAGTCGCCACACACCAGAGGATGGTCCACTGGACAGTGCCACACACCAGAGGATGGTCCACTGGACAGTCGCCAACACTGGACAGTGCACACACCAGAGGATGGTCCACTGGACAGTCGCCACACACCAGAGGATGGTCCGGCAGTGCAAGAGACCAGAAAAGTCCACTGGACAGTGCCACACACGAGGATGGTCTGGGTCGCCACACCAGGGATAGTCCCTGGACAGTCGCCACACACCAGAGGATGGTCCACTGGACAGTCGCCACACACCAGAGGATGGTCCACTGGACAGTCGCCACACACCAGAGGATATCCCTGGAACAGTCGCCACACACACCAGAGGATAGTCCACTGGACAGTCGCCACACACCAGAGGATAGTTCACTGGACAGTCGCCACACACCAGAGGATAGTCCCCTGGACAGTCGCCACACACCAGAGGATAGTCCACTGGACAGTCGCCACACACACCAGAGGATGGTCCACTGGACAGTCGCCACACACCAGAGGATAGTCCCCTGGACAGTCGCCACACACCAGAGGATGGTCCACTGGACAGTCGCCACACACCAGGGATAGTCCCCTGGACAGTCGCCCCACATTAGAAGATAGCCCACTGGACAGTCGCACACACCAGAGGATAGTCCACTGGACAGTCGCCACATAGAGCCCTGACCGTCGCCAAACACCAGAGGATAGTTCACTGGCGGTTGCCACACACCAGAGGATAGTCGGCTGGACAGCCACCGCCTGCCAGAAGATAATCCGCTAGACAGTCGCCGCACACTAGAGGATAGCCCGCTAAAAAATTCCAGCTGCAACTTTATGTCTAATCACAAACGTGTGAGAGAAGCAAGTACCCTTTTTGGTTTACCAATGGTCACACAGATTCATAGGTTTCACCCACCTGCAGATGCTTTCAGTAGACATGAACCAAGGCCACTTTGCTGCTGCTTAACTCCTATAAAAATGATCTTTCGATTCCTCCGGGCTGTGTTGTCTTTGGCATCCCCACTCACGTGCTTCTTTCCCTATGCATCTTCGCCATTGCTTCGACCTTCAAACTGTGTGTGCAGGTCTTCTCGCGGCTGATATATGCGTGCATTTACAACTTCGCACACGCCGACTAGCAACACTGATCAGCTGTGGAAAACGATGCACCCCCTGCCGCCGAAACCCGGTCACCGACCAGTGAGAGGAGCCTGTGTCTCGGCCAGTGGGCAGCATACCACCCTGCGACCCCCTCCCCCACCCGACATCGATCATGACTGCCCGCCAACGCCGATAATCAACCTAAAAATATAAAAGCAAATAAAAATATACCATAACTACCGTCGACTCATCGACTGCCGACCAGCCATGCATCCATACATCATGTATCGTGCAGCAGACATCACAGACCACCCACTGGGTATCAGCTTCGAGTCACCAGATCAACAGTAGCCACACTGCGGCACACCCGGCCGCAGGTCACTAGACCACAGGACACCCAGTAGCGGGTCACTGGACCACGGGACACCCAGCAGTGGGTCACTGGACCACGGGACACCCAGCAGCGGGTCACTGGACCACGGGACACCCAGCAGCGGGTCACTGGACCACGGGACACCCGGCAGCGGGTCACTGGACCACGGGACACCCAGCAGCGGGTCACTGGACCACGGGACACCCAGCAGCGGGTCACTGGACCACGGGACACCCAGCAGCGGGTCACTGGACCACGGGACACCCAGCAGCGGGTCACTGGACCACGGGACACCCGGCAGCGGGTCACTGGACCACGGGACACCCAGCAGCGGGTCACTGGACCACGGGACACCCAGCAGCGGGTCACTGGACCACGGGACACCCAGCAGCGGGTCACTGGACCACAGGACACCCAGCAGCAGGTCACTGGATCACGGGACACCCAGCAGCGGGTCAGTGGACTACAGGACACCCAGCAGCGGGTCACTGGACCACAGGACACCCAGCAGCGTGTCACTGGACCACAGGAAACCCAACAGCAGGTCACTGGACTACAGGACACCCAGCAGCAGGTCACTGGATCACGGGACACCCAGCAGCGGGTCACGGGACCACAGGACACCCAGCAGCAGGTCACTGGACCACAGGACACCCAGCAGCGGGTCACTGGACCACGGGACACCCAGCAGCAGGTCACTGGATCACGGGACACCCAGCAGCGGGTCACGGGACCACAGGACACCCAGCAGCAGGTCACGGGACCACAGGACACCCAGCAGCGGGTCACTGAACCAAGGGACACCCCAGCGCCAGGGACCACAGGACCGCAGCTGGTGGAGACGCTGAGTCGGCTCATCGATCTGACCGAGTCTGCATGCCGTTCCGTCATAGCTGGCCGAGTCTACATGCCGTTCGGTCCGATCTGGCCGTGTCTACATGCCGTTCCGTCCGATTTGCCGAGTCTACATGCCGTTCCCTCCTATCTGGTCGCGTTGCGAGTTGTCCCCACCGACCGTAGACATCGCAGAATGCTTAATTATGCGAAAGAATGTTCGGCAAATGTTTGCTTAGAAAATGATGCAGCATCGCCATTCCGGATCATGCTGCCATTAGGCCTACATCGAGAGGATTGCGAGGGCTTGCGCCAGGCGTTGGAACTGGCTTATTGTGTCGATAAGGACGGAACGGTCAGAGGGCTCAGGTGGGCAGAAACGAGCGTGAATGTCCGTACCAAACCCGTACGACAAATAGGTGGCAGGTATTGACCAGACTACTCAATATGCCTTGATTGAAAACGCAGCATGCCCAAAGCAGAAAATGAGTACCAGCGGATACCTACCGGTGCTTCCGCCCGTCCAGCTGGCATATCAGTGATTAGCTGAGAAGGATAGGCCCTGTGCGAGCTCTGACGCGCACTGAGCAACAGCTGGTCAGAAGTTCCCGACCAATTCCACGGGACACACGATAGTTGCACCCAATCAGGGTGGATCGATGAAAATTCCGACTGGTGAAAACTTGGAAATTATGTTGGGGCGCAAAGGAATCCATATCCACAGCAGCCTTCGGCACGTTCGAACAGAATTATGCAATATAGAGATCCGATGAACCACCATAGCCACAGCGAATCACAGGTCCATTAATCAATAAAAACTTTTCTTAGGTTCGATAAATAGAATCAAGAGAAGTTGTGAAGTCGTGCTTTCAAGACCAAGAACGTGAAAAAAATATACTTCTCTTCGTTGGCATGTGATGCGCCTTGCAGTGATCTTGTGTCCACTTGGTCAAGTGGAGTCAATTGCTTAAAATTAGAGACTTTTCGTCGCATCACTCCACATTCAGGCCTGAATTCTGACCATGCTGTACAGAAGACGGCCTGGTGCATCTAGGCGTGGTATCAGGTGTGAAGTCTGGCGGCGTCTCTCTGAGGCATCAGAAACATCCATGTGTGGAACCAGGCGCCAAGCCTGGTGCCTGTCGAAGGCACCAGAAACATCCAGGCGTGATTTCAGGTGCTAAACCTGGTATCTGTCTCAGGCACCAGAAACATCCAGGCGTGATATCAGGTGCTAAACCTGGTATCTGTCTCAGGCACCAGAGACATCCAGGCGTGGAATCAGGTTCCAAATCTGGTGCCACTCACATCCTGAATGAGAATAATAACCCACACGAAGCGGCGCAGTCGCATTGTAATGATGCGATAATCACACTGGCAACGGCACGGTACACGACAGAGCTCACCACACACCGAACGCAAATTACACTGGCCTGTGTTTCAAAACTTTTTCCAAAAGGTCGGAAGTTTCTCAGCTGGTTTAATACAAGTTTCGTGTGCTGAATCCGAAAATACTATCCATTTTTCTCGATTAGCTCAAGTTTTCACACTACGTAGAAAGTTAACAACTCACACACTGATGTATCAGTATGCATATTGCAGTATGATATATCAGTAGCGGAGAGAAGTGAAAAGTGTGAAACTTGATGATCAAGACAAGCCGTTTGCCCCTCATATCTGCTGCAAGTTATGTGTGGAAGGCCTACGAGCCTGGAAGAACAAGACCCGGAAATCCATGCCGTCCGGCATTCCCATGGTGTGGTGGGAGGGAAAGATCATACCACCGACTGCTATTTTTGTATGACAGATCTGAAAGGAGTAAATCGAAAGAAACGGAAGCATGTAAAATATCCGGATGTACAATCAGCCATCAAGCCAGTCCCTCATGGCCTAGATGTCCCCATCCCTGAACCCGATGTCGACATCGAGTCATCTTCCGACTCTAGTGGGGATTAAATGGACGCAGACTCGTCTGGTGCACATGAACCGACCGAGAACGATCGACCAGTACCGTTGAACCAAGCTGAGCTCAATGAGCTCATTGCTCAAAGCTGAGCTCATTGCTGGCGCCTGAAACGACATTCTTTTGGAATCGGAATCGCGAAAAGGAATTCAGAGAATACTTTACCTTCAACGAAGAACATTCTCTAGTCTACTGCAACAACAATCGCGGGCCTAGTAGAAGCAATGGGCACAGAGTACAACCCGGCAGAATGGAGGCTGTTCATAGACTCCTCGAGGAAGGCGGTTCTTCTGAAGGCGGTTCTTCTGAACAAGGGCAATAAGTTCGCGTCGATTCCTGTTGGACACTCCGTGCAACTGAGGGAAACGCATGACATAACATCATGGAACTTTTGTTGTCTGCTTTGAACTACGAAGAGCATGGCTGGCTGATCTGTAGTGACCTCAAGGTAGTAGGTCTCGTCCTTGGGCTGCAGGGCCGCTACACGAAATATCCATGCTTTCTATGCCTCTGGGACAGTAGGGCTGACAAACAGCACTATGTGCAACGCGACTGGCCATCCAGGCATGCACTTGAACCTGGCTCCCACAACGTGCAGTCACGTCCTCTGGTTGAACCACAGAAAATCCTACTTCCACCACTCCATATCCAACTCGGTTTGATGAAAAATGTTGTCAAAGCGCTGGATAAAGAAGGACGAGGATTTGCATTTTTGGGACAGGAATTTCCTCATGTGAGCAGAGAGAAGCTGAAGGCTGGTGTATTCGACGGTCCTCAGATAAGGGAGCTCATGAAGGATACTTGATTCGAAGAATGTCTGGAACAGTCTGAGCTCTCTGCATGGCTGGCCTTGAAGTCAATCATCACCAACTTCCTGGGTAATCACAGAAGTGCGGAATATGTGAAGGTCGTCGATGAGTTGATGAACAGTTTTCAGCAACTTGGTGCTCGAATGTCGTTAAAAATGCACTTCCTTAGGTCCCATCTAGATTATTTCCCAGATAACTGTGAAGATTACAGTGAAAAGCAGGGAGAACGCTTCCACAAAGACATACAGGTGATGGAAGAACGCTACCAAGGTCGGTGGGATGTGAACTTTCTGGCGGACTGTTGTTGGTGCCTGAAGAGGGATGTCCCATCTGCTCAACACAGTCGGAAGTCCCTGAAAAGGCCATTTATTCCGCAGTAGTGTGTACTGTTGGGATGCGCTCTGAATACAGTTATGGTCCATCTGTTTGGAGTTTAAACCTTTATTTATGCTTCTGTCGGATTCACTAGTAAGCCAGTCACAGCAATGTTTTGGTTCATATGAGTGAAATAATATATTTGAAAAATCGAGCTAATCGAGCAAAACGGATGGCATTTTGGGAATCAGCATGAAAAACTGACCTAAAAACAGCTGAGACACCCTTGGCCTTATAAATCACGCAGACCAGTGTTATACGGTCAGCAGGCATAAGCAAACCAAGTGTCGATAATACCACAGCCTGGTGACAACCACCCTGGTACCATCCGACTGGTACCATCTGACTGGTGCCAACCACCCTGGTACCATCCGACTGGTACCATCTGACTGGTGACAACCACAGCACATCGAGACGGAACGGCTGCCCGCCACAGAGGTCACGTCGGCGGCACAGCCAGCATCTCAGAGGTCACGTCGACGGCACAGCCAGCCTCTCAGTCTGACGGTCGTGCGCCTTTCAATCTGACGGTCGTGATCCTCTGAGTCTGACGGTCGTGCGCCTCTCAGCCTGACGGTCGCGAGCCTCTCAGTCTGACGGTAGTGGGCCTCTCAGTCTGACGGTAGTGAGTCTCTCAGTCGGACGGTAGTGAGTCTCTCAGTCTGACGGTAGTGAGTCTCTCAGTCGGACGGTAGTAGCCTTCAGTCGGGGGCTCTCAGTTGACGGTAGTGAGCCTCTCAGTCGGACGGTAGTGAGCCTCTCAGTCGGACGGTAGTGAGCCTCTCAGTCGGACGGTAGTGAGCCTCTCAGTCTGACGGTAGTGAGTCTCTCAGTCGGACGGTAGTGAGCCTCTCAGTCTGACGGTAGTGAGCCTCTCAGTCGGACGGTAGTGAGCCTCTCAGTCGGACGGTAGTGAGCCTCTCAGTCGGACGGTAGTGAGCCTCTCAGTCGGACGGTAGTGAGCCTCTCATTGAGCCTCTCAGTCGACGGTAGTGAGCCTCTCAGTCTGACGGTGTATCATTTGACGGTTCCTCTCAGTCTGACGGTAGTGAGTCTCTCAGTCGGACGGTAGTGAGTCTCTCAGTCGGACGGTAGTGACCCTCTCAGTCGGACGGTCGCGAGCCTCTCAGCCGACCACCAGCTGCCAACGGGAATGCTAGCAATAGATATTGGAACGTTGCATGTTAGAACATCCCTCAGTAGACACCAGAGAGCGTATCACGTCAACGCTCATCATTCGCCTGTTACTCCGGTAGAAATTGGCCGGGCGAGCTATTGTTTTTTCTCGCCACCAATGGAGTTGTAAAATAATTGCCAACTAACTATTGTCGAACAGGACGGCGGACACCCGAGCGGGAGCAGAATACAACAGCACGACTTGTGAGAAAACCCAAGCACACCCAGATAAACAAGATGGCAGTCGACGCCCGGTCTGCTTGCTACGACACGGAGCTGCGGCCACAGTATGCACCGGCAGGCCAGCGACGTCGGCGCACTGGAGCCGCGCGGCGCGCCAACAGTGGGCTCACATGTTGAATGGCCGGGATAAGCGGCGATCATGTGTCACTGTTTCCGACATATTTACAGCGTCCTATGAATCAAAGCCGCGACATGGTGTGCGTCATTGCCAGCCACCGAGGAAATGGATAGCAATCGGACGGCTGAAGCGAGGCGAGTCGCCGCGGTTGGGGCCGCTGACATTTTGCGCGGCATATATTGTCGGACGGTTTAAGTTGGGTTTAAGTTAGTTGGGACGGTTTAAGTTGGGCACATTTGCAGTGGATAAAGTAAGTATTAAGCATGACTCAATGGAATTGACAGCAGAAACATGAACAAGGCACAATGCATAAAAAACATGATTAAAAGGTAGGGTTTCTGAGAAAAATTCCTGGAGTTCAAACGTAGACTGGCAAGATCTATTGCTGAAGTCTGGGGCGGGGATGGCCGAGTGGATAAGGTGTTGGGCTCTGGGTACCAAAGGTCCTTGGGTTCGACACTAGCGCCTTTCTTCCGTTATTTTTAGTTTTCACGGACGCGAGAAGACATTAAACACGGTCTAATATCCGTCGTGGAAAATCGAATTAGATAAGTGGCCATATCACAGAACAAAAGTGGTCCTGCCAGAGCCAGTAGCGATAAATTCGAGGCAATTTCCATTGGAAAACAATGTGAATACGCAAAACCACCGTTTGTTCAATCTCAACTCATCATCCATGTTAACAAGGGGAGGGAGTTCCTATTGGCGGATACGGTTTGAATGGGACTCGGGTATTCTTTTGAAACTTCCAAATTTTAACGGGCAAAATGTGTCGTTGGATGTAAAAAAAGAAGTATCAATTAATCACGGCATTCCATGCCAGGATGAATTTAGAGGCGTGCGAGTCAGATGCACGGTCGTTGGCGTTAATTCGCCTTGCGATTCTCCACCCCCCTCCCCCCACCCCCACCACCACCACCACCCACCCACACACATAGCATCTGCACGTGCACATGGGACATGGCTCAAATAGCGCACGCGTGTGATCATCAGATACCCACAGACGGTATCAACGGTTCTTTCACATGAACCCCAAATCAATTTTAGAAAGCGCCCAGCGCTCGCTTTCGAGGAATTCCGTTTTTCCATCGCAGGCCTTTGATTTGTTGCCGAGCCTGTGCTCTCATACCATTGGATAAGTGCATGTCAGGCAGTTGTTGCCAAGCCCGTGCTCCCGCACCATTAGCTAAGCCCATGTCCATGGAAGAACAACAGAAGGCTCAGAAAGTTAGCCAGCCTTCAAAGGAAGTGCAATGGGGTTGTAGTACGATGTCGGTAATAGGTACTATTAGTTTCGTGCTCCGACAAAATGGAAACTAAGTGCAAAGCAAGGATTGCCGACCATTCTGAAGCTGCTTTGGAATAGCCTCATGCAATTAAAGATAATATTTATTTAATGAATGGAATGAGGGTGATTGCCCTGGTCCTGCCCCTATACTGAATCGCCTATGGTCATGTATGGTATAGTAAGTGCATGCGGCCAAGCACCACTGGGAAATATGCATCAACAGCAGCCATCAAAACTCGCATTCTAGCAGGCCACCATTTGTGAAGGATGTCAAAGCGTGACCATTGCTAAGCTTCTGCAAGCGTTCGCTCACCATTTAGTTGGGTACTTCCTAGCTAATTGGGTCATTAAACATACGGAGATTAAAGAGCTGGCAAATCACCCAGGCGACCAACTCTGGGGAACATCATGTTGGTGTTCGCTTCTTATGCGTACCGAAACGTCCGTTGAACATCATGTATTTATTCGTTGTCGCCATTACCCTGCAGTGGCCTGGTCCTGTTCTGAACAGGCGTGACGATGGGCCACCATCAGAACACGTGATTTATCGGCACTGTGCGAATGCTGCGCCGCGTGTCGCGCAATATGTACGCCGGCACAGCATCTGCCGCCGACGCGGCCATCTCACCACCGTTCTGACCACACGTCGGCGGATGAACATGTTTGATGCTTCGAGTGCTAATAACAGGAGGCGCCGTCGCTCCTAAATCACGCCAGCTGGCGCACATTGATCGACGATAACGCCAGCAATCATCTTCGGTTCGGAATCCGCGGAGAACGGGCCGGCCCAGTTCGTGTGACAGACACAAAGTGACGGTGTTCGACGGGCGAGATTGCACATTTCCACTTGGATAAAGCTGTTGGCGCTGGCTTGATTTCGCGGCTTTGCGTTGCTAGTGCGTCACGACAGGCTATCACTCCACATCCGCCAACGGATAATTCTGCGGATCGAATTGTGTGGCAATGATGTGTGGTATTGTGGGTGGAAGTTTTCGACGCTGGAAAGCCATACGCATTTTACAGCCAATCCCCCCAATAAGTGAAATGGCTGAGTTAACGTGTGCACATGATGGCTGAATCAGATATGAACGTAATCAAAGCCATGCCATTGCATGAGTTGAATGTATATCTGGATACATACCTATATAAACACATATAAAACACATATATAAATCAAGCATCCATTAATCTACGCGCGACATTTCCTCCTGTCCACATCTCATATATGTCAAATTCTTCACCATTTTTTTTTTAACACCGTTAGAAGCCTTCTGACCCTCCATTTTAGAGACCGCAGTTCTGATTGGCTGAGCAGTCCAGCGGTAAATGTCAGCAGCGTCACCCGCATGCTTCGCCGTGAGTCCCGTGTTTTGTTTATTGGTTGGTTCACGACACACTTTATGCACAAGCACGGCTAATGGCGCCGCCCACACTGTTTCGCCGGTGGGCCGCGGGATTGGGAAATGTCCTGAGTGGCGCAAGAGTCGAACCCGGGACCTTTGGCACCCATAGCCCGACACCTTAACCACTCGGCCATCCCCGCCCCCGTGAGTCCCGTGATTCGGCAGCGATGACACAACGTTCCACCAGCGGAACCGGCGGTATTCCCGCCGCCGAAGTGGCCGCCCGAATCTGCGGCGGACGCGGCCGGTACACCCGGCGCGGCGCGACTCGCCCCGCCAGCAGCCGAACCGGAGCGGCGCGTCAAGTGTCGACATCCACATCATGTACGGATGAAGGCCGCAGCCCGGCGGAACCTCCTGCTGTCGTCCGTCGGAACGGGTCGGACCCGTCACAGTCCGTCGGACCTTCGGCACGTGTCAATTGAGCTCTCGCTCGATATTACGACTGGCGGCTAACTTCGCTCGCTCTTAGAATATCAACGCCCCGCTTGTACCGCCATCTAGCAGCTTGTTCAATTGCTTCCTTCCGTGGCGCTCGCTCTTAGTTTTCTGTGAATTCTCTCTCATATACTATAATCTCAGTGCACCGTAAATCATCCCTAAAGAAGCTTATATTCGCTTCCGTTCTTAGCCGCCGCCACGTAATTAACTCGCGATTGCATTCTAAATATTACATTTTTCAGCAGGCTTTCGTTCCGCCGCCACATTTATGCTTCCACAGACGTCTTCCCGTGCTAATCAGCGTCGCAGCTTAATGAGTGGCATTGGTGTCACCCTCAGATCGTACCCAATCTCACGCTCAATCCCATCCTTATTTCGTGTGTGTATATATATATATATATATATATATATATATATATATATATATATATATATATATATATATATACATATATATGTACATATATATACATATATATATGTATATACATGTGTGTGTGGGCATGTGGGTGTGTGTATGTGGGTGCGTGTGCATGTGTATGTGTGTGTGTTCATGTGTATGTGTGCGTGTGTGTGCCTGTGCATGTGCGTGCGTGCGTGAATATATTCATTGCGTGGTGTCATGGAAAGGTAGAAACGTGCATCCATTCTTCGTTGAACCTTCTTACGAAGCCCAGAATAATCTGGGGTTGTCGAACTCTAAGCAACAGGTGGATTTGAAAAGCATTAGGAATGTTTCACACCTTTCCGCAAGCAACAACAGAGTCCACGAATCAAGTGCAGAACATTAACATCACATATGAATCTAGAAGGTATTTCAAGGAAATATAATTACCTGTTGCAATCTGCTACCGGAAATGTACGGTTACCTCACAGAGGCTGGTTTGGAAGTAAGCAAATTTGTAATTGTATTTTGCAAGTCCGTAACTGATCAAAACATTTTTACGTTTTGAGAATCAACCTTTTAGACCGTATGGGCGAGAATTTCTATTTCGAATGATAAGCATAGTGGGTTCCAACTGTCGTTCTTTTTTTACCAAAAGACCTCTGGTCAGCCATGCCCAATGGGAGACTTTGGGATGACGGAGAGGGAGATACAAAGTGCAGAGAGAACTGAAGCATGCTGGGCGTGAGGCATGTGAGTGCACTCGGTTGCTTTAGCTGGGCACTGTGGTGATGTTATAGCCATGTAACGTTGCATTCATGTTAGACCTTATGGCTGCCGCAATGCCACGCGTGTGCGCGGCTCACCACGAGCAACAATCTCGTAGTGACAGGTCGAGTTGAAGAGATGCATGTACGTGCTTCGAAGCTTCGACACTGGTAAGCCTCTGTAAATCCCTTTCTAGAGCTTTGTGAGACCGGATGCATTCGGGGAAATATCTTCCTAAAAACCTAGTCAACGCACGCCTAAAAGATATTCGTTATTTTCGGTTCTTTTCGTCCAACATCAAAATCTCTCCCATATTATCTCGGACACCAAGCGTAAACGATTTGAATCGGCCACACGTGCAACTTTCCAACGTTGCACGTGCAGAGTTGTTCTTGCGGCGACTGCAGCGGCGAACAAAAAAAATCCCGCTTTCAATTGTCTCCAATCATTTCATGGATAAGTGGAATTTTTACTCATATTGCCTAATTACCCTGTTGTAACAGAATTTGTGACATTATCGGAGATTTCTGTGAGTTAATGCTATTCAGAAAGTCGATTGAAGATCACTTCTGGCGTACAAACTTTAGACTTCAGGCGGAATTTCAGAATCAGTGGTGCCGTCTCCTACTACAAGAAAAATGTTACCCGGGCGTCGAACCTGGTGACACCTACAGTAGGTGGCGCCATAGGTGCACGCTCTTCGTGTCGCATCAGAATGTAGATGGCGCTGCTAACGCTTCAGATGGCAGGAGACTGGTAGTTTGTTGCAATTATATTTGCTGCCTGTGTGCCCGCAAACGTTCGTATGGAACACGTGCAGGCGCAATATTCGGCACGACAATAACGGTACGACACGAAGTAACTCATGGATGTAAGTTATATTAGCAACTGCTAACAAATAGCTGAAGAAGATCGTGCGCGTTTATAAATCGCAATGGATAAATATCGTTGCGATAAAGATCTAGCACACAGGAAGCATGACAATCCTGTAATTGGTTCGATGTCAATTACCAAACCATAACGCGCCAGCTCTTTCTTCGAGCATTGCGATTTCGACAAGCATTTCATGTGAAACGCTCGTATCTGCCATCGTAAGAAAATGCAAAGATATCCTCATTAGACTCTCCTGCGTGCGTCACTGCATTCCCTCGAGCCTACTTCCATTATCGTCAACGTCCTGGTCATTCCGAACGCCCGTCACTGTTTGACTGTCTTTTGCATGTCTTCTGTCCTTTGCAATTGCTCTCAGAACATAAAGCGTGCAAAAAACAACATTTTTTACTTGTTATCTTGCGTAGGCGCAAATTGGATCATACAGGATGTGAATTCACTAGGCTGTCCACTGTCCGTCAGCTGTGCCAGCGGCACTATCGCGACACCCTACACACAATTTGATGAGCCGCAGGCTTCCGCCCTTCAGCTCCAGGCAATCCTGGAGCTCCGCTCCAGTGACGTCCCCCGGGACACTGATCTGGCGTTCCAACGTGGGAGGACTGAGGCTGGCAAGCGTCGTCTGTACTGCATGGTGGTACAGCACTTCAGGGCTCTCCGTGCCGCGGTTCGGCAGTTGACAGTGGGCGGTTTAAAACGTACGGCATGTTATTTTAGCCACCTGGTCCCCTCTCATTGCCTGTCTTTATGTTGGTCCGTTTCGTTTTAGCTAATATGCTTGTGATCGAGTGCGTAACATGTCTGACTTTTTAATCTGAATGGCGCTTGGAAAATATTGGAATGGCGCTTCTGTCGTACAATACAACACAATAGCTGACTTAACGCGTCATATCATAGGACATCATACAACCATAAGCGGTGAAATGACACCATATGCAATGGCAGGGCACGGCCAGTGACGTGACGTCATATAGGTCAGTGCAGGGCACGATCAGTAACGTGAAGTCATCCAGGCCAGTGGCAGACACCATAGAGGTGAGTAGTAGGATACCACAGGTAAATAGCGTGCCACTATGCGTTAGTGGTATGGTGAATGCACGGAAGTTGAATGACGTCACAGACTGATGATACGGCACCACAGGTTAATGAACTAACGCCACGGAGGTTAATCACATAACGTGACAGCGGCGTCACACAAAGGTCACCCAGCAGCCCGTGTACACCGCTTAGTTAAGGACACACCAATTTCCAGCGGGAAAAGCTCAAACTCAACGCCTGCGTTATATAACCACCCATGCTTTTGACTCCAACTAGAAGAACACATGTAAAGTTAAGCGAATGGTTCGTGCACCCGACAAGGCATCAAGTTTGTATTATAATTTAATTCGCTAAATTGGACACAACCGTCCTTCCACCTTCTCCGCTTTCGGGAACGCCCAAATGAAACGAAACGAGAACGAGCGTGTTTTTCTAGGAAAGATCTCGTTATCAACGAGTCTGATGGGCCCAGGTTATGTCAACCGTACAATTTTTTACAAATACCGTGAATTTCTCCAATCGAATAGCAAAATTATGAAGTTCGAAGCTAGAAATAGAGCCAGGAAATACAACTAGAAATGATATATACACACACACACACACACCTGACACACCTGTCTATCAGGATTATATTTTTATATGATGGCTATCCGGAAGTGATACTGAACACAAGTAAATCTAAGCGTACCATGATGTAAATCCATCCCTAATTTGAATTCAAACCCAGAGCCATCAGATGAATATGAATGAATAATGCAGACTGTGCGCAAACATAAAAGTTCGTATGAGGTTAGGTGAAGTGAATGATCCAAGACGACCTCCGAAATGTGAATGGCCTATGTCAGCACATTAATGCATTAATAAATAGACAAATTTATACACATACAGTAGTTAATCGACACCAGGCTGACATAATTCATATTTTCGGGAAAGATGGTCAGAGATGTTCCCATTTATCGACATTAACTACATCGCCACTCTATCGATATTAACTCTATCGATCAGACAAAACAAACTTTTAAGCAGGAGTATGTTAACTGTCGATACAAGCACAAATTAGGAGGCTGGGAAATATACCCGAAACAAAGCACTAGAGGATACATCATCGCCATCATCATCCGTCGTCATCGTCATCGTCATCGTCATCGTCATCGTCATCGTCATCGTCATCGTCATCGTCATCGTCATCGTCATCGTCATCGTCATCGTCATCGTCATCGTCATCGTCATCGTCATCGTCATCGTCATCGTCATCGCCATCGTCATCCCATGCCATGCCATCGTCATCTCATCTCATCGTCATTCTCGTCATGTCATCGTATCGTCATCGTCATCGTCATCGTCATCGTTCGTCATCGTATCGTATCGTCATCGTCATCGTCATCGTATCGTCATCGTCATCGTCATCGTCATCGTCATCGTCATCGTCATCGTCATCGTCATCGTCATCGTCATCGTCATCGTCATCGTCATCGTCATCGTCATCGTCATCGTCATCGTCATCGTCATCGTCATCGTCATCGTCATCGCCATCGTCATCGTCATCGTCATCGTCATCGTCATCGTCATCGTCATCGTCATCGTCATCGTCATCGTCATCGTCATCGTCATCGTCATCGTCATCGTCATCGTCATCGTCATCGTCATCGTCATCGTCATCGTCATCGTCATCGTCATCGTCATCGTCATCGTCATCGTCATCGTCATCGTCATCGTCATCGTCATCGTCATCGTCATCGTCATCGTCATCGTCATCGTCATCGTCATCGTCATCGCCATCGTCATCGTCATCGTCATCGTCATCGTCATCGTCGTCGTCGTCGGTGTCGTCGTCGTCATCGTCATCGTCATCGTCATCGTCATCGTCATCGTCATCGTCATCGTCATCGTCATCGCCATTGTCATCGTCATCGTCATCGTCATCGTCACCGCCATCGTCATCGTCATCGCCATCGCCCCCACCCCCCAAACAATAGGACGTATGGAAATCAAGGCACTGAATCATGTCAGCGGTGCCGATTGAACTGCCACATGCAAGTGTTAGATATGCAACTGCACGGCTTCTGGGTGCTACCCATCCACAGTTGAATCATCATTTATGGACTTGCAAAAAAGGGGAAATTCAGATGAGGTCTACAGCCCGGCCAATCTCGAGCCATCCAACGTGCATGATGTCCACCTCCGTCTGCAAGCCATCATGTGAGCCAAGTGCATGCCAAAGGGTCCATTCCCGGGCACGTGGTCAGCGACGTGTTTATTGAACGCGTCTGGTCTGGCGACTGCAGCCAAACCAGTTTGGAAAAGGACAGTCAGGGAATGGATGAATGTGAAAGTTTGGGAAGGGCGGTCCGTCGTCCCATCAGGCATGGTATGCCTGTGATTAGGTAATTTGTTTGCTGTCAGTTCATGAGTCCAGTGTGTTAAATGTCATTCTGCACGATTTCTCCAACACCATATCGATTATTCCTCCGGTAGCGAGTCCAACGCCAGAATAAAACCATTTTCAGGTAAAATGAGCCATTTTATTATGCTATTATTCACGTGGTAATAAAATTGCAATCCGCAGTTGCATACATGGTGCAACAAGCGGACTTCGACTGAGTTCCGAACTTGAGCGGGGTTAGTTCGAGATGGTAAGTGGAAGCGGGAGCTTGTCGACTAGAACTGCCCGACTCCGATAATTCAGCTCTTCTTACAGGCCGAACGACTGGTACTTGCAGCTTTGCTTATCACACACTCATGCAGTTTTGATCTCAGAAGCCCATGTACCGTTATGGTCTGCTTAGGAATATCCACGGCGCTTGACCAGCCGTTTTTTTTCGGCCAACGTTTCCAGTAGCGGTTCGAGTTTGTGAAGTTGAAGAAGCTAACAGGGGAGTCCCGGGGGTGGGTGAGGACTTATTTTTTGCCCATCGCTATCTTCCTTGAATTGTGCCGGAACCGTTACCGACAACGCAATAAAACTTTAAGCCCCTTCACATGAACCCCTAAGCCACATTTATGGAGCAAATGAGCTCCAGGTGACCTTAGGACATCAATATGACGTCAAGAGAGAGAGAGAGAGAGAGAGAGAGAGAGAGAGAGAGAGAGAGAGAGAGAGAGAGAGAGAGGGGGGGGGAGAGAGAGATAGATAGAGAGAGAGATAGAGAGAGAGACAGAGACAGAAACTGAGACAGAGACAGAAACTGAGACAGAGACAGAGAGGCAGAGAGACAGAGAGACCGAGACAGAGACAGAGACAGATACAGAGACAGAGTCAGAGACAGAGACAGAGACAGATACAGAGACAGAGACAGAGACAGAGACAGAGACAGAGACAGAGACAGAGACAGAGACAAAGGCAGGGACAGGGACAGGGACAGGGATAGGGACAGGGTCAGAGACAGAAGCAGAGACAGAGGGAGAGAGGTAGAGGGAGGAGGAGAGATAGAGATGGAGATATAGATAGAGATAGAGATAGAGAGATAGAGATAGAGATAGAGAGATAGAGAGAGACAGTGAGAGAGAGAGAATGAGAGAGAGAGGGAGAGAGAGTGGGCGAGAGAGACAGAGAAATTGAGAGAGAGTAGTCATCTGTAGTCATTGAAAGAACCCATCAGAGATGAAAAGCAGTCAAATGTCACCGGCGGATATGACAACGAGGCCGAAATCAGCGAGCTGTCACCTGTCTCATTTCCTAGTCCATACGTAAATGTTACAATGGGCAACGGCTCTCTGAAGCTGGCGTGACTGCCAGAGGGGTCATCTCACCGCCCTGCTAAACCGACCGCGCCTCTGACGTCTGCATAGTGATGCTTGGATCAACGAATGAGGTTAATATGTCTGATCCGTCAGCAATACTTCAAGCGAGAGTCAGACATGCCATTAAGCTTGTCAAACCTGTCACCAACACCTGGAGTGAAGTACCCAACGCTTGCATGTCTGCAAAGATTACGTGGTTTTACCAACTGAGGTCACTCCATGAAATTTTGCTGGATATTCCTGTTTCTGGGCTCGTACGGTGGTCATCCGTCAGCTTAAGCGACCACAGAACCCACGTCGTGCAGAGTTCAAACCAGTGACACTGGCAAACTGGCAGCAGTGCCACTGAAACCTGTGTTGAAACGTGAAACAATGGGCGTCACCGGGCGTTATCGCGGTACAAACTTGTGAACTTCACTGGCCGCGCCGCTGTCTGATGCGAGATGAGCTGTGCACTGGTGGTGCGCGTACGCATTGCGTTGTGCTGGGTACTTCACCGCAGGTGTTGGTGACAGGTCTGACAAGTCTAATGACAGGTTTGACTCTTGCTCGAAGTAATGACGACGGTTCAGGAATTTTAACCTCATTTGTTCATTCAAGGTGCCGTCGGTTTGGCAGGGTTGTGAGATGACCATTCTGGCAGTCACGCCAGCTTCAGAGACGTTGCCCATTGTAACATTTACGTCGTATATATATATATATATATATATATATATATATATATATATATGTGTATATATATATATATACATATAAGATATATATATATATATATATATATATATATATATATATATATATATACTTGAACAGGTGGTATTGAACGGTTATCTCGATAGCAAGTGGAACAGATAACAGCGGAGTAAATTCGTCACGACGGAGTTGATTCGACAGAAGCATGGACCGGATGATGCCGCCGGAAAGTTAACCAGACCAGAAAGCACCGGCAAACCGTCCGGCGCGGCGGACCGTCACCAGCTGCGTGGATCGGCCAAGCCCAGAGCGAGCGCCGTCGAGAGTCGCGGTCCAGCGCAGTCGTCGGTGGAGGTGCCGCCACAAGCGCGGCCAGCGCCGGGAGGCCGGGGGCCTTGAGTCCACGCGACCGTCTGCCGATAAGCCGCGGCCCGTCGGACCGTTACCATTTGCACCTGACGCGGCGGCCAAATTGGCGTGCGACGAGACGGTGCGCCGCCATCAGATCGTCGGGGGGCGACCGCCGCCGCCGCCGACACCTGCACACGACCGGCCGCCGCAGAACCGCAGTCGGCCGACATTCCGGGCCGTCATAAGCCGGCGGCGGAATGCTGGCCGCAGAACTGAAGCGTTGCCCGCGCGCAAAGGCCGGTATCTGCCGTGTTCGATCGCCGCAAATGAAATGAAGCGTGTCGGTAATGGTCATCACGTCGGGAACGCACTTGTGGTATGCAGCAACTACTATGAAACTCGGATAAGGTGAGGGAAACTATGTACGATTCAGGGTGAATGTTTACTCTAAAACTAGGGGAGAACATATGCTGCAACACAGACCAGGCATACGCCGTGTGGCAAGAGCCTGGTGGTGATATGTTCCAAGCTTCGCTATTGCGCCCATGTCCATGGCCAAAATCGGCCCATTCGAGGCATGGTGGGTGTTGCCTGAGGTCAGGAGGCGTCGCTACTGGGCTCACGTGAGTGCACAATAATTTATTGAATTTAGCATGCGCTAATGAAAGTGCTGTTATTTCGCATGCAGACTGCAAAGGCTGAGATTCGCCCGCATTATAAAAATGAGTTAGCGATCCATAAAATCTCAATTATCATGGGACAGCGCACGACAGCGGCCTCATCAAAGTGTCTGAGCTCCACCACTGTGGAGAATACGGCACGGCTGATCCTCCACTGTGGAGAATACGGCACTCCTGATCCTCCACTGTGGAGAACACGACACGCCTGATCCTCCCCTGTGGAGAACACGGCACATCTGATCCTCCACTGTGGAGAACACTGCACGCCTGACCCTCCACTGTGGAGAATACGGCACACCTGACCCACTACTGTGAAGAACACGGCACACCTGACCCTCCACTGTGGAGAATACGGCACACCTGACCCACTACTGTGGACATAAAGACATAAAGACATAAAAGATTAGTGCAACTATGAGCCATAAGGGCCCTTCTTGGTTGCTCTCTGTACACTGAACCAGTTGCCCACCAAATCTGTAAATCAGCCCTCCCTGTAATACTGAAAAGCAAGCCCTCTATTCTTATAATGATTGTCTATGTTGCTATGGAGAACACGGCACACCTGATCCTCCACTGTGGAGAGCATGGCACACCTGACCTACTGCTACACTGCATGTAATGATGTTTATTTTCATATGTATATATATATATACATATACATATACATACATATATACACACATATATTTTAATTTATATGTTCATTGAATCTACATAATGTATATAATTATAGATACCGAGCGTAGTAGTGACATAGTGCACCTATAATCACATGTGGGCCACGACCAGGCCCTCCGTACAGCAGGCAGCCTGTCCGTTGCAGTCTGCCAACATGCAGGCTGCCTTGGTAACACAGGTGCAGGCTGTATGTCGGGAAGCGGCTTATGACGGCGACTACAGATCGGATGGTAGCAAGTGCACAGACAGCAGGCAGTGGTAAGTGGTGCGAACAGCGGGTCGAGCATTGGTAACAATGGTGACAGTTGTGGCAGTGGTGACAGTGGTGACAGTGGTGGCAGTGGTGCCCGCTGCAGGTCAGACGTTGGTGACAGTGGTGCCCGCGGCAGGCTAGGCGTTGGTGACAGTGGTGACAGTGGTGCCGGCTGCCGGCCGGGCGGTGGTGACAGCGGTGCCGGCTGCAGGCCGGGCGGTGGTGACAGTGGTGACGGTGGTGCCGGCTGCCGGCCGGGCGGTGGTGACAGCGGTGCAGGCTGCAGGCCGGGCGGTGGTGACAGTGGTGACGGTGGTCCCGGCTGCAGGCCGGGCGGTGGTGACAGCGGTGACGGTGGTGCTGGCTGCAGGCCGGGCGGTGGTGACAGTGGTGACAGTGGTGCCGGCTGCCGGCAGGCTAGGCGGTGATGACAGCGGTGACAGTGGTGCCGGCTGCCGGCCGGGCGGTGGTGACAGCGGTGCCGGCTGCCGGCCGGGCGGTGGTGACAGTGGTGACGGTGGTGCCGGCTGCCGGCCGGGCGGTGGTGACAGCAGTGCAGGCTGCAGGCCGGGCGGTGGTGACAGTGGTGCCGGCTGCCGGCCGGGCGGTGGTGACAGCGGTGACAGTGGTGCCGGCTGCCGGCAGGCTAGGCGGTGGTGACAGCGGTGACAGTGGTGCCGGCTGCCGGCCGGGCGGTGGTGACAGCGGTGCCGGCTGTCGGCCGGGCGGTGGTGACAGTGGTGACGGTGGTGCCGGCTGCCGGCCGGGCGGTGGTGACAGCGGTGCCGGCTGTCGGCCGGGCGGTGGTGACAGCGGTGACGGTGGTGCCGGCTGCCGGCCGGGCGGTGGTGACAGTGGTGACGGTGGTGCCGGCTGCCGGCCGGGCGGTGGTGACAGCGGTGCCAGCTGCAGGCCGGGCGGTGGTGACAGTGGTGACGGTGGTGCCGGCTGCCGGTCGGGCGGTGGTGACAGTGGTGACAGTGGTGCCGGCTGCCGGCCGGGCGGTGGTGACAGCGGTGCCGGCTGTCGGCCGGGCGGTGGTGACAGCGGTGACGGTGGTGCCGGCTGCCGGCCGGGCGGTGGTGACAGTGGTGACGGTGGTGCCGGCTGCCGGCCGGGCGGTGGTGACACGCACAGCGCCGGTCGGGCGGTGGTGACAGTGGTGACAGTGGTGCCGGCTGCCGGCCGGGCGGTGGTGACAGTGGTGACGGTGGTGCCGGCTGCCGGCCGGGCGGTGGTGACAGTGGTGACAGTGGTGCTGGCTGCAGGCCGGGCGGTGGTGACAGTGGTGACAGTGGTGCCGGCTGCCGGCCGGGCGGTGGTGACAGCGGTGACGGTGGTGCCGGCTGCCGGCCGGGCGGTGGTGACAGTGGTGACAGTGGTGCTGGCTGCAGGCCGGGCGGTGGTGACAGTGGTGACGGTGGTGCCGGCTGCAGGCCGGGCGGTGGTGACAGTGGTGACGGTGGTGCCGGCTGCCGGCCGGGCGGTGGTGACAGCGGTGCAGGCGGCGGGTTGCCGCCGGCAGCGCGGCCGGGTTATGGTAATGCGGCGACGATGGCGGCGCGATTAGCCGGCCTGTCGGCGGCGACACGACCGGCGGCCCGTCGGTGCCGTTTGTGGTCGGCCGATTACGGCCGGGCGGGCGTGACGGCCGCTGCAGACGCTGCAGCCGGTCGCGCCGTCTGCGACGCGCCGTATCGCGCGCGCCAATCTTGTCTCGCGCCGGTTGGCGGCCCTGTAATCCGCGCTCTATCGCGCTTCAAAGGCGGCCGCGCCGCCGCCGCCGGCCGCGCGGCGACCGTCCGCCAGCCGCTCAGCCGCCGCCGGCCGCCTTCAAACGCACCGCCGCGCCAGCCGGCCACACCGTCACGTGACGGTACTGTCACGTGACGGCACTGTCACACGGCGGTACTGTCACGTGACGGTGCTGTCACGTGACGGTACTGTCACGTGACGGTACTGTCACACGGCGGTACTGTCACACGGCGGTACTGTCACGTGACGGTCCTGTCACGTGACGGTCCTGTCACGTGACGGTCCTGTCACGTGACGGTCCTGTCACGTGACGGTCCTGTCACGTGACGGTCCTGTCACGTGACGGTCCTGTCACGTGACGGTGCTGTCACGGCACTATCACGTGACGGTCCTGTCACGTGACGGTCCTGTCACGTGACGGTGCTGTCACACGCCGGCCGGGGGTCACGTGACCGTACTGCCACACGGTGTCCAGCAATTTCGTAAGTTATCTGTGCGGTCCAGTCGCCGTGTGGAGTACCATCACGAGTTCGTACTGTCACACGGCACAGATAACTTATGTCGAACTTCAGCGCTAGCGCAACAGCTCGCTGATCCACAGGAAAACAATAACCGGTGTGTTCAATCAATATGTTCCCAACATCATAAAGTAGTGCTAGGTTGACTTCAATTCCTGTTTAATGAAATTTTCCGGATCGCTTAAGTTGCCCCAGTGAACACCTGGAAACAAATCAAGTCGTGACACCCGACTGGACTTTCATTGGAAATCGCCGCCGCCACGCTCCCACTGCAAAATGTTGGTCACGCGCCTGTTTAGAGACATGCCAGGCGAATGTTTTGCCAACTCCTAGTCATTCCTGTCTTATCGCAATTTGTGTCCCCGTATTGAGCGTCATTTTTCCTTTGAGACGTTTTTAGATTATGCTGTCTGACAGGCAATCTGAAGATTACCCGAAAGCATTTGACCACTTGACCATACACATAGCTGGTTATTGCCTGGGTCGCCATGTCCGGTATTTCGACATCCCTAGCCGTGGCTACAGAGGAAAGCGGTGTGGTTAAAAGATGAGCATATATACGAATTATCTTCTTCATTTTCCTCCCTCCCTCCCTCCGTCTCTCCCTCCCTCTCCCTCTCTCTCTCCCTCTCTCTCTCCCTCTCTCTCCCTCTCTCTCTCTCTCTCTCTCTCTCTCTCTCTCTCTCTCCTCTCTCTCTCTCTCTCTCTCTCTCTGCATCTGCTTCTACCTCTCCACCCACCACCCGTTCCGATAGCCATCACCTGAGCAGAGGTAAGCAGTGGTACGGAGCGCACGTGGCCGAGTCTGCCAGTGCAGTGGCACGGCCGCGTGTTCGCGCTCGACGCTCGCACTCCCAGCATTAGCTGTCATGACGCGCACACGCACATTCAGCGTGAACCAGACGCGGTCCGGCACACGAGGCGACACTTACCTGAGCCGTGTCACGGCCTCAGGTCACTGGCGTCACTCTCGGTCACGGGGCTATAAGGCTGGAGATCTCTCACCAGGGCAACGGGGCCCACATTCTTACTTTCAAGACATCTTTTCAGATTGAATAGGGAGAAATATAACTCAAAATCAGCAGGGTGTCAAATTAGGGGGTCCAGACCCCCAACCCCATCCCTACCACCGACCCACATGGTGTCTCCAGCCATGATCATTGCTTCCGGAGCGCGGGCTCAAAGGTGAACGGAGTCTCTCACCCAAACGATGCATGTCGGCATCATACAGACATCATGATCTCCGCACATACATACTGCCCTGACCCTGTTCCGGATCGCATACAGTACCCTGTTTCATGTTCAGATCAGTTGAAATGAACTAGTTGGCTGGTTAGTTGGGCCCTCAGGCGCGCCGACTATAGCGATCAGTCGCAGCGCAGTAGCTCACTGCGGGAGTATCCGGCGCACTTCCAGCTGTTCCCAAACGGCCACCGAAATTGCGTCGGAGCCACACCAACTTGATTTGGATTTGCACCAAACAAACGAAACAATTCGCCGCACGCCCCAGCCCCATCCCCATCATCCCATATACAAACCAGACGGTTGTTTTATTTGGAGTCACATCGGGCACTATTTCCGCAGTTCCATTAAACGAAACCCATTGTTTCGACACTCAAGATAATCTTGGGGCGACGATTAATCACGCGAAGAAAAACAACGTGTCGGCCGGGCGGCGATAGCGGCGTGTGACGTGACAGTTGTGGCGGCGGCTGAAGGCTGGCCGAGATCGATGGCATAGCACGGCCAAACAAGGCTCCAAACACCGGCTGGAACCGTCACCGCCCATCAGCGCCGGCTACCATCGCCGGCCACTATCGCCGACCACTGGCTCGGGCCTTAGTGACCGGTGGCCATCACTTGTCCCAATGACCAGCCGCCGTCGCGTGCGGCACGCTTTAGAGAGACACTGCAGCAGTCCTCTGGGACACCCTCTCCCGGAGGACCGGCACGCTTTAGAGAGACACTGCAGCGGTCCTCTGGGACACCCTCTCCCGGAGGACCGGCACGCTTTAGAGAGACACGTGCAGCGGTCCTCTGGGACACCCTCTCCCGGAGGACCGGCACGCTTTAGAGAGACACTGCAGCAGTCCTCTGGGACACCCTCTCCCGGAGGACCGGCACGCTTTAGAGAGACACTGCAGCGGTCCTCTGGGACACCCTCTCCCGGAGGACCGGCACGCTTTAGAGAGACACTGCAGCGGTCCTCTGGGACACGCTCGCCCGGAGGACCGGCACGCTTTAGAGAGACACTGCAGCGGTCCTCTGGGACACCCTCTCCCGGAGCACCGGCACGCTTTAAGAGACACTGCAGCGGTCCTCTGGGACACCCTCGCCCGGAGGACCGGCACGCTTTAGAGAGACACTGCAGCGGTCCTCTGGGACACCCTCCCCGGAGGACCGGCACGCTTTAGAGAGACACTGCAGCGGTCCTCTGGACACCTCCCAGGACCGACGGACACTGCACGGTCCTCTGGGACACCCTCGCCCGGAGGACCGGCACGCTTTAGAGAGACACTGCAGCGGTCCTCTGGGACACCCTCTCCCGGAGGACCGGCACGCTTTAGAGAGACACTGCAGCGGTCCTCTGGGACACCCTCTCCCGGAGGACCGGCACGCTTTAGAGAGACACTGCAGCGGTCCTCTGGGACACCTCGCCCGGAGGACCGGCACGCTTTAGAGAGACACTGCAGCGGTCCTCTGGGACACCCTCCCCGGAGGACCGGCACGCTTTAGAGAGACACTGCAGCGGTCCTCTGGGACACCTCGCCCGGAGGACCGGCACGCTTTAGAGAGACACTGCAGCGGTCCTCTGGGACACCCTCGCCCGGAGGACCGGCACGCTTTAGAGAGACACTGCAGCAGTCCTCTGGGACACCCTCTCCCGGAGGACCGGCACGCTTTAGAGAGACACTGCAGCGGTCCTCTGGGACACCCTCGCCCGGAGGACCGGCACGCTTTAGAGAGACACTGCAGCGGTCCTCTGGGACACCCTCTCCCGGAGGACCGGCACGCTTTAGAGAGACACTGCAGCGGTCCTCTGGGACACCCTCTCCCGGAGGACCGGCACGCTTTAGAGAGACACTGCAGCGGTCCTCTGGGACACCTCTCCCGGAGGACCGGCACGCTTTAGAGAGACACTGCAGCGGTCCTCTGGGACACCCTCGCCCGGAGGACCGGCACGCTTTAGAGAGACACTGCAGCGGTCCTCTGGGACACCCTCTCCCGGAGGACCGGCACGCTTTAGAGAGACACTGCAGCGGTCCTCTGGGACACGCTCGCCCGGAGGACCGGCACGCTTTAGAGAGACACTGCAGCGGTCCTCTGGGACACCCTCTCCCGGAGGACCGGCACGCTTTAGAGAGACACTGCAGCGGTCCTCTGGGACACCCTCTCCCGGAGGACCGGCACGCTTTAGAGAGACACTGCAGCGGTCCTCTGGGACACCCCTCTCCGGAGGACCGGCACGCTTTAGAGAGACACTGCAGCGGTCCTCTGGGACACCCTCTCCCGGAGGACCGGCACGCTTTAGAGAGACACTGCAGCGGTCCTCTGGGACACCCTCGCCCGGAGGACCGGCACGCTTTAAGAGACACTGCAGCGGTCCTCTGGGACACCCTCTCCCGGAGGACCGGCACGCTTTAGAGAGACACTGCAGCGGTCCTCTGGGACACCCTCCCAGACCTAGAAACTGCGAGGACCGGCACGCTTTAGAGAGACACTGCAGCGGTCCTCTGGGACACCCTCTCCCGGAGGACCGGCACGCTTTGAGAGACACTGCAGCGGTCCTCTGGGACACCCTCTCCCGGAGGACCGGCACGCTTTAGAGAGACACTGCAGCGGTCCTCTGGGACACCCTCCCCGGAGGACCGGCACGCTTTAGAGAGACACTGCAGCGGTCCTCTGGGACACCCTCTCCCGGAGGACCGGCACGCTTTAGAGAGACACTGCAGCGGTCCCGGAGGACCGGCACGCTTTAGAGAGACACTGCAGGGTCCTCTGGGACACCCTTCCCGGAGGACCGGCACGCTTTAGAGAGACACTGCAGCGGTCCTCTGGGACACCCTCTCCCGGAGGACCGGCACGCTTTAGAGAGACACTGCAGCGGTCCTCTGGGACACCCTCTCCCGGAGGACCGGCACGCTTTAGAGAGACACTGCAGGAGTCCTCTGGGACACCCTCTCCCGGAGGACCGGCACGCTTTAGAGAGACACTGCAGCGGTCCTCTGGGACACCCTCTCCCGGAGGACCGGCACGCTTTAGAGGGACACTGCAGCGGTCCCCTGGGACACCCTCGCCCGGAGGACCGGCACGCTTTAGAGAGACACTGCAGTAGTCCTCTGGGACACCCTCTCCCGGAGGACCGGCACGCTTTAGACGCTGCAGAGCACGCTTTAGAGAGACACTGCAGTAGCACGCTTTAGCACGCTTTAAGAGACACTGCAGTAGTCCTCTGGGACACCCTCTCCCGGAGGACCGGCACGCTTTAGAGAGACACTGCAGCGGTCCTCTGGGACACCCTCCCCGGAGGACCGGCACGCTTTAGAGAGACACTGCAGCGGTCCTCTGGGACACCCTCTCCCGGAGGACCGGCACGCTTTAGAGAGACACTGCAGCGGTCCTCTAGGACACTCTCGCCGGAGGACCGGCACGCTTTAGAGAGACACGTGCAGCGGTCCTCTGGGACTCCCTCGCCCGGAGGACCGGCACGCTTTAGAGAGACACTGCAGCGGTCCTCTGGGACACCCTCGCCCGGAGGACCGGCACGCTTTAGAGAGACACTGCAGCGGTCCTCTGGGACACCCTCCCGGAGGACCGGCACGCTTTAGAGAGACACTGCAGCGGTCCTCTGGGACACCCTCTCCCGGAGGACCGGCACGCTTTAGAGAGACACTGCAGGAGTCCTCTGGGACACCCTCTCCCCGGAGGACCGGCACGCTTTAGAGAGACACTGCAGCGGTCCTCTGGGACACCCTCGCCCGGAGGACCGGCACGCTTTAGAGAGACACTGCAGCAGTCCTCTGGGACACCCTCGCCCGGAGGACCGGCACGCTTTAGAGAGACACTGCAGCGGTCCCCTGGGACACTCCCGCCCGGAGGACCGGCACGCTTTAGAGGGACACTGCAGCGGTCCTCTGGGACACCCTCGCCCGGAGGACCGGCACGCTTTAGAGAGACACTGCAGCGGTCCTCTGGGACACCCTCTCCCGGGGAGACACAGCGGTCCTCTGGGACACCCTCTCCCGGAGGACCGGCACGCTTTAGAGAGACACTGCAGCGGTCCTCTGGGACACTCTCGCTCGGAGGACCGGCACGCTTTAGAGAGACACTGCAGCGGTCCTCTGGGACACCCTCGCCCGGAGGACCGGCACGCTTTAGAGAGACACTGCAGCGGTCCTCTAGGACACTCTCGCCTGGAGGACCGGCACGCTTTAGAGAGACACTGCAGCGGTCCCCTGGGACACTCCCGCCCGGAGGACCGGCACGCTTTAGAGAGACACTGCAGTAGTCCTCTGGGACACCCTCTCCCGGAGGACCGGCACGCTTTAGAGAGACACTGCAGCGGTCCTCTGGGACACCCTCTCCCGGAGGACCGGCACGCTTTAGAGAGACACTGCAGTAGTCCTCTGGGACACCCTCTCCCGGAGGACCGGCACGCTTTAGAGAGACACTGCAGCGGTCCTCTGGGACACCCTCGCCCGGAGGACCGGCACGCTTTAGAGAGACACTGCAGCGGTCCTCTGGGACACCCTCGCCCGGAGGACCGGCACGCTTTAGAGAGACACTGCAGCAGTCCTCTGGGACACCCTCTCCCGGAGCACCGGCACGCTTAGCGGATGGCTGGAGAATCAGTGGATTTAAATAATCCTTCGACAACAGTCAGGGTCCTGAGAAATGAGGCTTGACGTCACAGATATGCACCTTGTAGCAATGCGCATCAGCTGTTTTGGTTGCTTAGAAACGGGACAGTGCTGTCATCTTCTGATGGAATGTTCGTGTAGCAGTGAGGACTGCTGGGCGTTGCCACCCTCCCCTCCCCTGCCCATGCCCTGGAGGTCCTGACCAGGCGCAGCCAGTGTTATGGCACAAGCTGGCCTGTTTTTGTCTTTTCAAGATTGAAGATAATGTGTTTGAGCTCAGTGTTTTCAGCCTACAATACTACTATTGACAATGTATCATGTACAAAGGGATGATAAATGGGTTAATTTGAAATTTTACGGTTGGCACGTGGAGTAATGATAAGGCTACATACGTTCGGACTCCTCTTCGGACTTGTCCGTGCTCAATAATACTCCATGCCATACAACTAAATACCCAGGCCAAAGTCAGGTCATGTTAGATTTCTGGCACGAACAAACAACATAAATTCCCATGTTTATTGGCCCAAATGCTCATGCCTAGTTTGGAAGGTAAAATGGACGGTAAATTCAAATTAGGCAATCACAATTACCCTGAGGCACATTTAACGTGAAAATGCTTTATCAAAGGTCATCCGAGTTTCATGCCCTTGACTGACTTAAGGTGACATCAAATAACCTAAAGTAGCCACGTCTGGAAAGTAAATCCATTGCATGGTAGCGTTTGGTCCTGCATTCAAATTCAGCATCCGTTTTCCCTCAACTTAAAAAAGTGTTTCATCTTAAAAAAGTATACCAATCAATTTTACTTTTTGGTGTCAACACTTTGACCTGATCCCGCCTTGAGCAATGCTTTTAAGTGTTCTACACAGGGCAATATCTAGCTCAGAGACATCCGACAAAGAGCTCTTTACTAAAGATATCGTTATCGCTCACTTTGTATCGGAACATTTGCTGTCTAGAGGTAACAGATGTGTCTAGTGGTAGCTAGAGGTAACAGTCACGAAAGTATAAATTTGATGATGTCTATGACCTATGACTTTAGATGTGGTCGCTTGCATGACAGCTTACATGACAAAGGTGCAGGATGCTGAACATATTTTTATGTGTGGGGGGGGAGGGGGGCTGATGCCCGCCTGTGATATACACAGCTAAAGCTGCTAACTTCCTTATGTTCATGAACGTGATCATTGAGTTATTCAACTGCTGTGTAAAATGCAAATTATTCTTACAGTTCCGTTGGTTAATAAGCCGTTACTAAATCAAATATTCCACCATTTAGGCCTTACACAATTTCCAAGCGTAATGATTCATTATTTCTGTAGATGACCAAAGGGACATAACAATCGTCAGACGGTGTCAGTGAAATGAACCAGGATGGTTAGATAATCTATTTCAAGTATTCAATTTCAGCTTCCCCTTCTGATATTCTACATCTTAGTAATATTGGCTCATTTTTGCATCACATGAAGTTGCATCTTCTTCAGAGCAAATAGAAGAAAAAAGAAATATTTGAATACGGGTGTACTCGTAGTGACCGATGTAGTTCCTCTATGTAGTTCCGCACAGACAAATATGGCCGGGAAATATTGGCCTGTAAAAACGTTTATCACACGTTGGAATATCCCGAGCAAAACATGCGCACTTTTTCCGATATGCGAATCGACAAACGGTACACTGCCTATCAACACCGTCGCGCTTACATGCACCGTCCGTCGGAAGAGTATTGAGCTAAGCTAAGCTAAGATTGTCTAGTTAAGAGTTGTGGTGTTATTGACGCGGCCGGACCATACATATGAGCCGACTGATCACCAATCAGCCAGCACCACAGCACCAACTTCAGCTAACTGCTGGGACCACAGCAGCTACTGCAGGTACTACAGCTGACTGCTGGTCAGCCGGCACCACAGCAGCCACATTAGCTGACTGATGATCAGCCAGCACCACAACACCTCCTGCAACCCAATATTCCCGGAATTTCCAGCTCACACCGCAAGCTGAGCTATTTGCAGGATGCAGCATTGTGGCCGGCAAAGCGTATTCACGATTGCGTCAACGGACAATAGCTGCTTAGCTGCTTGAATGTGAGATGGCGCGGGCGGCGAGTCGTGTGTGCGGCGCCGGTGGCGCGCCACGTCCGCCGCGGCGACTGCAGGTGATCGTGTGGACGGCCTGGCCTGGGCAGACTGGTGCCTCCAGACTGCGACCACTGGGCTGGCACTGGCCAAGATCTGCCTCTGGGGGGTGGGGGTGGGGGCGAGCGCCTGGCCGCGTGATGCCTTCCGACTGTGACCACCGACCTGACACTGGCCCCATATCTGCCTCTGGGGGTGGGGTGGTGGAGCACGTAGCCAAGACCCGCGTGATGCCTCCCAACCGTGACCACCGACCTGACACTGACCACATATCTGCCTCCGGGGGTGGGGTGGTGGAGCACGTAGCCAAGACCCGCGTGATGCCTTCCAACCGTGACCACCGATCTGACAATGGCCCCATATCTGCCTCTGGGGGTGGGGTGGTGGAGCACGTAGCCAAGACCCGCGTGATGCCTCCCAACCGTGACCACCGACTTGACAATGGCCCCATATCTGCCTCTGGGGGTGGGGTGGTTGAGCACGTAGCCAAGACCCGCGTGATGCCTTCCAACCGTGACCACCGATCTGACAATGGCCCCATATCTGCCTCTGGGGGTGGGGTGGTGGAGCACGTAGCCAAGACCCGCGTGATGCCTTCCAACCGTGACCACCGACCTGACAATGGCCCCATATCTGCCTCTGGGGGTGGGGTGGTTGAGCACGTAGCCAAGACCCGCGTGATGCCTTCCAACCGTGACCACCGACCTGACAATGGCCCCATATCTGCCTCTGGGGGTGGGGTGGTGGAGCACGTAGCCAAGACCCGCGTGATGCCTTCCAACCGTGACCACCGACCTGACAATGGCCCCATATCTGCCTCTGGGGGTGGGGTGGTGGAGCACGTAGCCAAGACCCGCGTGATGCCTCCCAACCGTGACCACCGACCTGACACTGACCACATATCTGCCTCTGGGGGTGGGGTGGTGGAGCACGTAGCCAAGACCCGCGTGATGCCTCCCAACCGTGACCACCGACCTGACACTGACCACATATCTTCCTCTGGGGGTGGGGTGGTGGAGCACGTAGCCAAGACCCGCGTGATGCCTCCCAACCGTGACCACCGACCTGACACTGACCACATATCTGCCTCTGGGGGGTGGGGTGGTGGAGCACGTAGCCAAGACCCGCGTGATGCCTCCCAACCGTGACCACCGACCTGACACTGACCACATATCTTCCTCTGGGGGTGGGGTGGTGGAGCACGTAGCCAAGACCCGCGTGATGCCTCCCAACCGTGACCACCGACCTGACAATGGCCCCATATCTTCCTCTGGGGGTGGGGTGGTGGAGCACGTAGCCAAGACCCGCGTGATCCCTCCCAACCGTGACCACCGACCTGACACTGACCACATATCTGCCTCTGGGGGTGGGGTGGTGGAGCACGTAGCCAAGACCCGCGTGATGCCTCCCAACCGTGACCACCGACCTGACCACATATCTTCCTCTGCGGGGGGCGCTTATTCGTGACCCGCATGATCCCTCCCGACCGTGACTACCGATCTGACACTCGCCGAGAGCTGCCTCCGAGGCCGCCAACCGTGCGAGAACCCTCTGTTTCGTCATGAAAGAATGCGGACGTCACCTGATCCACGACCAGTGCATGTACGCTCCGACAAACGTGCCGCTCGTGCCGATGCAAGCCATGATGCAAATACGGCCAGAGCAGCAGGAGCCACCGAACGGGTGGGGCGCAGGAATGGCATGCAAACGTCACATCTCCATCGGACAAAGGGCGAAGGAATCGAAAAGAAGTCGCGCCACCTATTCTGGTGACATCTACTGCTGGTGCAGCTACTGTGCTGCAGCTTACCCACAGACCAGTGGTACCGATCGGTGAAGCGCGCTACCCGAACAGACGCGCGTCAGACTAGTGACACTGGCCGGTAATGCGGAGCAGTGATCGAATGTAGAGACGGCCCTGTTTTACAGACCAGCAACACAGATTGATATATAAAGGTTTTTGCCGCAGAATGTGGTGTGGACTGGTTATATCAATTGGTAATGCTGAGTAGTTAATGATATGCTGGTGAGGCACACTGATGACACATGCTAGTGCAAACAAAACGGGTGATTAGAATACAGTTGATCAGCAGACATACATGTACGCTTCATTGCAGTGAATTCCAAACATTTCGTTCAGAGCATATTCAAAATGCGTTCTAAAGAGAGCTCGTCGTGATAACCACAAATCTACCCTAATACGCTACTAGTTGGTAAACGTCGATAATTCCAGTCGGATTGTGATCTAAAATCAGCACACAATCGGCATATAGTATGGCATTATGTCAACAGATTTCATCAAGAGCTCGTACACGGACTAATCGCACGATACCCTCCGTAGCTCGACCCATTCAGGAGCAAACACAACGACGAGGGCACTAAGCGACCCAGTTCCGAACATCCTCAGTTTCGGTTCCTCTCCCCGGGAAACGCTCCGACCGCAGAGCTGGCCGCGCGAGGCGGCAGGCCTGCCGGACCGCCTCGTCACCCGCCGGCCACGCCCCACTGCAGCCTCCCGCGCCGTGCAGACGGACTTCAGCGGCCGTGATGCCGCAGCCGCGCCGGCCGTGACCGCCAGGAGCCGGCACGCCGCGCCCCGGGCCATCTGCGTCCGGTCAGCACGGCCAGTGGACCAGCACGCCGTGTGACCCGCCGCCGGCCCGCCGGTCTCGCGGCTACCGGGCGGCGGCGTCGCCGGACGGAGGGGGACGCCTGGTGTCCCATCTGACCGACCGTGCCCACCTGGCCGACCGACCTGGTCCGGCCGGCTCGTGCCGCGCTGCGTCCAGTCGAGCCACGGCGCCGGCCACAGCCACGATGAGTTGGCTGGACGAGCGCTGGGGCGGGCTCGTGTCGGCGGGGACAGAACACCGACCGAGGAGACGGGACACGAACACCGCAGCTGCACCGCAACCAGTCAAAAGCGGCACAAAACCAAACGTGCGCTGTTTGCTTTTGTTCGACGTGATCCAGCTCTAAATCATCCCACTGAGAAGAGATACAACGCTTTCTCGGCACGTACACGAAAACGAATGAAACAAAACGTGATCCGGATGTGCGGTCCCGCGGCACTCTGTCCCTGCCGGCACGGCTGTCTCAGCCGACCTAGCGACGCTCTCTCTCTCTCCCTCTCTCTCTCTCTCTCTCTCTCTCTCTCTCTCTCTCTCTCTCTCTCTCTCTCTCTCTCTCTCTCTCTCCCTCTCTCTCTCTCTCTCTCTCTCTCTCTCTCTCTCTCTCTCTTCTCTCTCTCTCTCTCTCTCTCTCTCTCTCTCTCTCTCTCTCTCTCTCTCTCTCTCTCTCTCTCTCTCTCTCTCTCTCTCTCTCTCTCTCTCTCTCTCTCTCTCTCTCTCTCTCTCTCTCTCTCTCTCTCTCTCTCTCTCTCTCTCTCTCTCTCTCTCTCTCTCTCTCTCTCTCTCTCTCTCTCTCTCTCTCTCTCTCTCTCTCTCTCTCTCTCTCTCTCTCTCTCTCTCTCTCTCTCTGTTTTTCTCTTTTATAGTGGCAAACAACTTGCATATTATACTGACATCAGACACGGACTGTCCTGTGTCTCTAAGCACCGCGTGATCTAAGCACCGGAAATGATGCTCAAAATTTAAATACTGGTCACAGTCGCCCACTTGTCATGGCCTGCCTATAACCTGTTCAAATACTGTCCCTGCTATCTCGTCTCCAGGGGTTCTTCGTATCGTAGTATTGGGTACGCTGCACCCTACGCCAGGTGGTCGCAGTGTCCTATGACTCTGAGCGGTGGCACGGACACAGTTTCCTTTGTCCTGGTGCGAAGTCCTTGATCTGTTACGGTGTTGGTGCCCTCCGCTGGCTTGTGCGCCACCTCTCCACGCGTTTTCCTCTGGCGCTGTCTTTCTGGCTTACTTGATGGCACGCTCCACGCTCGGCGATGGGACGGGGACCTGCGATGGGGTGGCGATAAGCAGCGCTGTCGCAGCTGACAGGGCGTCCATCAGTCCCCTGTGGCGGAGTAGCGGGGGGAGCGGCGGGGGTGCCGCACGCCTCACAGCGGGGGTGCCCACCGTCACCTGTTTACTCAGTGATACCGCAGCACGACTAGCCCCACCGCGGGCTCATGTCTGCCCAGTCTTTACTTTGCTCCGGGCTTACCTCCGCCCCGGGCTTACCTCCGCCCCGGGCTTACCTCCATACCGGGCTTCCCTCTGCCGCTAACTTGCCTCCGCCCGGGGCTTATCTCCACACCGGACTTCCCTCTGCCACCGACTTATCTTCCCTCGGGCTCACTTCCGTCGCGTTCTTGCCTCCACGACCCGCTGATCTCCGCCTCTAACTTGCCTCCGCCCTGGGCGTATCTCTGCCCAGGGTTCCACCCGCGATGGGCTTATCTGCGCCCTGGACTTATCTCCTTCCCGGACTCATCCCCGCCCCCGGGTTAAATCCGCTCTTTCACGCGGCTCCAAGATTTACTTCCGTCTGTGTCGTGAATCTCGGCGTGGCTGTGCTCGTGGCCTGGGCTCCTGACGCGGCTGTACTTCAGAGCCTGCCTCTAACTCGGCTGCTGATCCACCTCTTCTCCGAAACCATCCTCGACTTCCATCCTGTTTTGTCTGAGGAATATCCCTAGTCCCGCAGTGGGATGTTCCTAACTCTACGGACTGCACGTCAGCTCTCCTGCCGGCTGTACCTCAGCTCTGCTGCGATTTCTTCCTCAGCTCTCCTCGGCTGCGGTTTCTTCCTCAGCTTTCTGCAGCTGCGGGCTGTTTCTCAGCTCTCCTGCCGACTGTACCTCAGCTCTGCTGCGTCCTCAGTTCTCCTGGTGGCTTTGCCTCGGCCTCCCGCGCGCCGTATCTGCATTGTCGTGAGCTGCCGAGTGCCGCCGAGCTGCCAGCGCCGAGTATGCCGCCGAGTTATCTCTGTCTGGACGTGTCGGGCCGTGTCCGCCCCTGTCCTCACCTGCTCCGAGTGGGGTTCCCGAGTCGGATGTGCGGCTGAACGGCAGCCGTGCCCTTGGCACCGGTCACGAATACATGGCAGATGTGGCAGAGACAGGTCCGAACACAGCTGAACCAAATGGAATGGCGTGGTCGCGGCCGCACGAGCCCGGGCTACCGCCGTCAGTGTCGTGACTGTTTACCGCCACGGCGCTGAATTTAGATGCGATTGGTTAGACTGTGGGTTGTGATTGGTTGGCTACTGTTTGGTGTGGTAGCTTTCGGCTAAGTTATGCTGAGATTGGCTGGCTATTGTTGGGCATGGTAGGGTTAGACTGTGCTAGGTTAGGATTGATCGGCTATCGTTTGGTATGATAGGTTTCGATGGTGCTAGGCTGGGATTGGCTGGCAATTGTTAGGCATGGTAGAACTCGATTGCGCTAGTTTTGAGTATGCTGGAGTTGCATGCTAAGGCGCGATTTGATTGTTGTGGGCTGGGATGACTCCTGCTGGCTACCGACCAGCGGAAAATACCGGAAAAGTGGATGGTTCAGCGATATAAATAAAGGACTCCGCTTGCCATTATGCATGGCTAGCGGTACGTTAATCACACTATGTCTATGTTAAAGATACATATTGCATGCTAAGCATACTATGTTTATGTTAAACATACATATTGTATGCTAAACATACTATGTTTTACAAACTGAGTTACACGATCGGACCGTGAGTTTGTGGCGTGTACGACAAATCCCGCTTAACATGGACTCTGGTTCTGTAAGGCCATCCTAGTCAAAATTCGGATGTGAAATGGAAACGGCCGAGCCGAGCCATGGGAGTGAATTTTGTTTTCAACCGAGCCATCGAAGTGAATTTAGTCTGGTAATATCGGCAATGTCTGACCGCCTTGGACGTGCCAGGAAATGTTTGAAACGTTACAGGTCAGTGTTGAATGAATGGAAACTTACGAGGTCGATATGTATATATATATGTATATATGTATAATATTATATAATATATGCAAGGAAACGGTCTGTGTCTATTTAAGGGCTTGTAAATAATATGGTATGTGGTTAGTTATGGAAGCCGAATCGTATAATTGGAAAGGAATGTATTTGTCTCCTCAGTAGCAGCCGGCCATCCGTCGCCTTGTACCTCGGCTGTAGCACGTTAGTGCAGGACCTGTAACAGCCCACCATCCGTCACCATGGAGCTCGTTAGTGCGGGACCTGCAACAGCCCACCATCCGTCACCATGGAGCTCGTCAGTGCGGGACCTGTAGCAGCCCACCATCCGTCACCATGGGGCTCGTTAGTGCGGGACCTGCAACAGCCCACCATCCGTCACCATGGAGCTCGTTAGTGCGGGACCTGTAGCAGCCCACCATCCGTCACCATGGAGCTCGTTAGTGCGGGGCCTGCAGCAGCCCACCATCCGTCACCATGGAGCTCGTTAGTGCGGGACCTGTAGCAGCCCACCATCCGTCACCATGGAGCTCGTTAGTGCGGGACCCGTAGCAGCCCACCATCCGTCACCATGGAGCTCGTTAGTGCGGGACCTGTAACAGCCCACCATCCGTCACCATGGAGCTCGTTAGTGCGGGACCTCTGACAGCCCGCCATCCGTCACCATGGAGGTCGTTAGTGCGGGACCTGTAGCAGCCCACCATCCGTCACCATGGGGCTCGTTAGTGCGGGACCTGTGACAGACCGTCATCCCTCGCCCCGGAACTCGTCGGTGACGGCACTGGCGCGGCCGCTAGTGCCGGCACCGATCAACTCTGGAAAGCTGACTTGAGTACAGAGGCTTAGAAGTAGTGACGGCATCAGCCTCTAATCGTGCCATCTACTCTGAGTCATCTCAGCTCCGTTTGGATTAGAGATATGTGTTCCCTGCATCTCATTGCATCTCAAGCCGGTTGCAACCCGCGCTCCGAAGTTGATG